>VDFB02193966.1:0-23829 GCA_007258455.2 Sequoia sempervirens | reverse complement strand
AAAAACATTTTTGTACTTTATTATGTTAACATGAATGGAAATTTATTATTATGCAATGTTTATCTTTATGTTATTAATTAAATGTGTAATGCGAAATACTTTAGTCACTTATGGAAAACTCAAAGTAGTGTAACGTCGCTTAACCTAAGAATGTATGCAATTAATTAACTTAGTATTAATACTTTAAAAAAAAAAATTATTACACCTTTTTAACACATTTGCAACATTCTTAGGTTATTAAGACGGGGCATTACAATATATATATACATATGCATACATATGCATAGATACATCCATGTAGACACACATAAATGCATGTATGGACGTAAACATACATGCATGCATGCATATACACATAGATGCATCTATACACACATACATATATGCATAGATATATCCAGAGACATATGCATACATGCATACATGCATCCATAAATGTTCACACAGATATGCACATAGATAGATGCATATGTACATAGAGACATGAATACATACATACATGCATCAACACATCACGCACAAAGTGATAGTGATACTCCAACTAAAGCACTATGAAACACAGCTTCATTATGCACTTTAATTAAAAAAAAGAAACTGTGGAAAATAACAAATTATCACCTCAAGTAACTCGTTTCTAGGTCTCGACTCTGCAACTATAACATCTCCTGCTCAGTCGCTACAAACTCTTCCTTAGAACATGCGCTTATAGAACAAAAAAACAACACATGCAAAGCAATAGAAATGCATAGCAAGTGGCTTAACTCTATATTAAATGACCAAAGTACCCGGGCCACGCGTGGCCACCAAGCCATTACAGCGCCTTCACCTCGAGCCAGATGCCATTTAATGCATTTAATTTGTATTCATGCATTACGTACGTCTACTCGCCAGTTTTATAAACTATGCCTTTGCTTAAATTTATTTAATCAATCTATGCGCTCGCATTTTCCTCATATTTTAATGCATTTAACCTGCATTCATGGATTATGTACCTCTAGCTACCAGTTTTTAAACTATGCCTTTGCTTAAATTTATTTAATCAATTTATGCATTCGCATTTTCCCAAATTTTTAAAATGAAAATGATTTATAAAGCTACTTAGACGAATAGAAAAATAGATAAATGCTAATTTTCCAATATAAAAAATAGTTGTCCAAATTCAAACTATACAAAAAAATAAGTAACATGCTAAATGCCGAAATGTGATTGGCCGATGCTGCCAGTTAAAAGCATTCTGGGCGGATGCATAAGTATTCCTGCCTTGACGCTAGGAACCAATAAAATTCAGACTATACAAAACAGTTTATTCAAGTGAGTGCTAATAGGTTTGTTATCTTTATTTTCATACGCAAATTAAAAATGGGTTCACAGGAAATAGCTATAAACTGATGAAAATCAACTACAAGCTATCCACTTGCTCAAACTAGCATAGCAGCCAGATGGCTCAACAAATTTTGTGGCCTAAACCAGAGATGTTTTGTAGAACAGTTTTTTTTGGTACTATTCCAGGCATCAAGCAGAATGAAACATTATGTATCATTGTCAAAGCAAATAGAAATCCGAAGAAAGAGCTTTTGTCTTCAAATGCTTGGAAAAATTCCCAGTCAAACAGTAGACCATGACCATTTCACACATACCAATCAACTCTATGATCTTAAAGATTGAATATATGCATATTTTAAGCCATCTGTTATCTATTCTTTGTATATGTCTGAACTATTTTTGAATTCACTTGCAAATTGCAATGATTGTGAAGCATTGTGTGTTCAAATGCTTTAAAATAAAGTTACATGAACATATGCAATACGTTAATTGTTCTTGTTCTTTTCGAGATTTAGATAATTTGTTTCTTTTGCAAGAAGATTGAGTTGGCTCCTGTATTTGTTAAACATGAAGGCTGATAAATATTCAGAGAGCATATGGTCACTCATTCATATTTTAGTCAGTGCTTGCATCATAATTATTTTATTTAGTCTTCATATTGCTTATGTATTTTGTATTGGAAGCTTAGAAATGTTTACAGAGGTTGCAAAAGGTGAGTTACGTGATTCAATTTCAAAATTCTTTGACTTTAATGCATTTTCTTTGATGGTAGGATATGGAGATTCTTTTTTTATTGAGAGTTTGGAACAATATGACAAATGTTTTTGATATCCTGTGTTTAGCACATTGCAACAACAATTAGATACAAAGACTCTACGAGCCTTCTTTTAGAGTTTGGAGCATAAGTAAAGACCATAGGTACCCTTGAATACTTGTTTTTTTTATAAGAGCATAGGTACCCTTGAATACTTGTTTGTGTTCTCATTCTACAAGAGCATTGTAGAGTTCTGAATGTTGTGTTCAGTTGCTTGTTATTCAATATGCTCTAAAAGTAGGGTAAAAAAATTGAACAGTCATCATCAATTACAAAGCTCGACAATCCGTTGATTTTTCTGTTTTCCAAATTCCTCATTGTTTCATTTAACAAAATATTGTTCTTGACCAAATTCTGCTAAACTAAAACAGATGGAAGAGGAAGTGTGTCTCTATCGGAAGTAGTTCTTGGGTCATATGAATTGATAGCAAAATTACTATGTGAAAAAGGAACAAATTTGAAGTCTGGTGATGTTGTCAGTTTCATATTGACTGCTGCAAAAAAGCATGATTTGGAAATGGTCAGAGATGTGGTCAAATATCTTGAAGAAGCAAAATAAAATACAAGACAACATATATCTATTGAGCATATAGACTCATCAATTAATTTTGAACTTTTTAAGGTGGCAGACCATGGTAAGTAATCCAACAAAAGGATGTGTAATTTTAGTCATTTGCCATATGTAGACAAGTTTTCATGGTAAAAAGATAGACAACAATAATATAGTGTGGAATACAATGGAGGCTTATGCAAAGATGAAAATAGTCAGCTCTTGTGGCAATTTCTCAAGACTCTCTAAGTTGATACAGTTAAGCTAGGAATATGTCGAGTATACATATGATCATTAAAAAGAAGCTCTATCTGTAACAATATGAGGCAAAGAAAGAAATATTATTTTTTCAATGATTTGTGTATTTTGATTCAAAATGATTTGTTACAATTTGTTTGTTGGGTTCTTTTGATATGGTTAGCAATAATGTCACAAAGAACAGACATAATACATATATAGAAAGCTTGGCACATAACTGTTTTTGATATCAAAATCAATTCAGAATCTCTTTTCCCAAAGCCAACATGTTTCTTTAGTAGATGTACATTATGAGAATATGATCTCATTCTGTTAACTCTGTAATGCTCTGCAATTTTAGTATCTCTAGCTCCTCAATCTGATGATGGATCATGGGGGTGCTCTGGAAATGTTGATGCAAAAAGAGTATTGTTCACAGGGACTCAAGATGATTACAGGTTTGTTCTTCCAAACCTTGCATGTCTTGTGTCGGGAAGAATTTCCAAGATATTTGGCTTCACATTCTAATGCCATTGCTAATAGTCTTTATAGAAAACAATATTTGGAAGATATTTCAGAGATGGTATTGCATAGAGTTGAAGCATAAAGTTAACAAGGGTCCTCAAAGATGTTTACTCATTTCTATTATTTCACTCTGTCCACACAGATAACTATTCAAATGTTTACAGAATTGATGGTTCTGGTGAATCCCAAAGAGATATGAAAAGAAAGAAGAAATCTAAATGAGGTTTGTCTAGAGAATGAGAGTATGAAGATTCAACAGCAACATTTGTTAGTTATCATAACTCTTTATTACAGAAACTCAAATATCTTAGTAAAGAAGACAAGGTTACTGCTTTACATGGAACTGGGCAACTTCTGAGTATATAAATTGATTTAATAAATTTAAGCAGAGGCATTGTTTTGAAAACTGACAGCTTTCATCAATACAAAGGGGATGTTTACAGTGACAGAGCAAAAGTTCCTGTGCTCATTGAAAGAACACCAAGAGACGAGTTACTCAAGGTAACAAATTGCTACTTTTATTTATTTTGTTTCATTTTATCCCAGAAATGCAAGTTGGGTTTTAGAATGCATCAAAACACATTTGTGCAAACAACTCCCAAAATTACAATTGCAATGGATGATAGTGATAGTGTAATGGACACTAATAGTCAAAACACCAAAAAACACCAGCAAGTAAATGCAAGTAGGGTTTCATACTGCTTTAAGGCATTCTTATACTTTGATTATAAATTCATATTTTAAACTACTTTTAGTATTATCTATTTGAATTTCTTGTTGAAATGTGAAGGTTTCATCTGTGTTTGATAGGAATTATGTAGAAACCCTCTTGTCCATTTTACTTCATGCATGTGAGCCCTGTAAAGTTTGTATATTTTTGATTACTGCAAAGCGGTCCCATAAAGAGAGCTTTGGAACCAAAATTATGTCTTGACGTGTGCGATAATGAGAGCTTTGGAACAATGAGTCGACAGTGTGTTGCTTTGAGCTTTTTCGTTGTCATCAAAGCATAAAGGATAGAGGGATTTTGTTAAAAGTCGTGGTTCTCTACAGGTTCTCACTATGCATTTTAACTATATTGCTTTTTTTGCATCAAGCCTAAAGAACCACTGTAAATATGGTTTCCAAACAGATCTAAATCAATCAATTTAAATCAAAAAAGGTTTCCAATTACACTAAATAGTTGAACTATAAAGCATCATTGCTTCAAGCTATAGCAAAAGTGCACACAAGCACACAAAAGAAAATTCAACTATGACATCATCTAACAAGGATTTTTTTGCTATTACTATGATTAACAATTCAACTCAATTGACTCATCAGTCAAACAGCTTGATCTATCACTGACGTAACTTGTTTAAGAGCTATCTTGTTAATCTGATTAGTTAATTTCATTAATGAGTAAAAGATAGAATTGAATTAATTGGCATGAGTCAAGTGTAAGATTGACTTATTTGTTAATTGACTTTGATTAATGTATTGAAGAAAGATGAAACAAACTAAATTGATATGAGCGAAATGTGAGATGGACTTATTAGCTAATACACCATATATACTGTGACATTTGAGCTTTCAAGAAATAATAGCAAAAGCAATAGAATAAACAGATGACTTGAACATAGACAAAGGAATACAATTAATATGGACAGCTATAGCTTATGCATAACCATGGACATAGTTGAATATTTGTAGCACAAGAAACACAAAGGAAGATGTCGGCACAGGTTTTGCAATTTCAAGAAATTCTTTTTTTGCATATGAATGCCCATGATTGGTTTAATTGATTTGGTGAATAAAAATGATTTATAATTAACTATAATTAACTATTCAAGAAAACTGATCTATTAATGAACTAGTTTCATTGATTGGTCAAGTAACTTGATTTACAATTAACTTGATCAGCTATTTAGTTAATTTTCTTCAAAGTTTGCAAAAAGCTCTTTCAACAAATAATTCTCTGCATAACTTGCAATCATTACACACCAAGAGCCAACATTTCTTTGAGGAATTATGTCAAACAGTTTACATGTTTTTCTTGTGCTTCCATATTTTGTATGCATATTCATGACAACATTTCAAACCATAATATCTATCAGAATTCCACGTCCTATGATGCTTAGACGAATGTACATATCTTGTTGTAAAGCTCCTATTTGATTAAAAGCATACAAAATGCTCAAAGAGATTGTGTAATCTAGCTCTACGTCTGTGAATGTGAATAGGCAAGATTGATTCAACTGATTTGGAGGATAAAGATGACTAATAATTAACTATGACTAACCACTCAAAACAATTAATTCATTAGTCAATTAGCTTGATTTATTGTTGAAACAAAAGTAACTTGATTTACAGTTAACTTGATCAGCTATTTAGTTAATTTGCTTCAAAGTTTGCAAAAAGCTCTTTCAACAAATAATTCTCTGGATAACTTGCAATCATTACACACCAAGAGCCAACATTTCTTCAAGGAATTTTGTCAAACAGTTTACATGTTTTTCTTGTGCTTCCATATTTTGTATGCATATTCATGACATCATTTCAAACCTTAATATTTGTCAGAATTCCACGTCTTATCATGCTTAGATGAATGTACATATCCTATTCTTAAGCTCCTATTTTATTAAAAGCATACAAAATGCTTAGAGAGATTGTGTAATCTAGCTCTACGTTTGTGAATGTGAATAGGCAATATTGATTCAACTGGTTTGGAGGATAAAGATGACTAATAATTAACTATGACTAACCACTCAACACAATTAATTCATTAGTCAATTAGCTTGATTTATTGCTGAATTAACTTGTTTGAAAGCTATCATGTTAACCCAACTAGCTAATACGCCACATAGGCTATGACATTTGAGATTCAAATAAGTCTCATGGATGCAAATCTGCTATCATGTTAAAGCTACATAAACATTGATGTTCCAACTCCATGGGGTCATTCTATTTCCATTTTCCCAAGTTCATTTCATTCCATTATCCAGCACTAATTATTAAATGTTTAAACCAGCTACATGCAAACAGAAATCACAACTCATAGCATCCATATACACCTATGCACAAGTACATGTTATCCAACATATTAACACACACATGGTTTTCTAGTGCTAGTTTGTTAATTGCCTTTGACCAACAGCTTAAATGTAGACAAGGATAATTGTAATTATTTCTTTATTTTAATTATTATGTACTTAAAGACTAATTAGCAGCTGCCTAATTATTTAACTATCCTTGTACACATTTGACCCATCAATCATAGTCAATTAATAAATCTGATTCCACCTGTTTACTCATAGTATTCGCATGCAATTTTCTTGAGAAGTCTTCAAAAAGAGCATTACTCACACACCAATAAGGATTCTCATTTGTAACCTCCCTATCCAAAACATTTTCATTAAATAAGATATTGTGACATACATTAATTGGATGTATCTCATCATCTTTCTTATCAAGATGCCAACAACCTTGATTTGTATTTGTCCTTGAGTGTATCTGGATACCATGAATTATGGATTCTACTTGCATTTGGCTTGATTGCACAAGTAATAGTAAGTGCTACATAATGGTAGAAATCTCAACTCATAGCATCCATATACACCTATGCACAGATACATGTTATCCAACACATTAACATGTACATGGTTTTCTAGTGCTAGTTTGTTAATTGCCTTTGATTAATAGTTCAAATGTACACAAGGATAATTGTAATGCACTTAAAGACTAATTAGCAGTTGCCTAATTATTTAGATATGAGATGATACAAGGGTAAATGGGAAATATGGAATTGCCTAAATCAACATGAATGAAATGTGAGATAGAGCTATTGGGTAATATGCTACATATATTGTGACATTTAAGCTTAAAACAAGTCTCATGGCTGCAAGCCTGGTATCATGTACCCAAGTTAATTTCATTTGGCTGTTTAGCACTAACTATCAATTGTTTAATCAAACTTCATGCAACCAGAAATCACAACGCATGGTATCCTTATAGAATTATGCACAAATAGATATTGTCCACCATTTTAACATGGACATAGTTTTCTATTGCTGCTTTGTTAATTGGCTTTCAGTTATAGGTGAAATGTGCACAAGGATAATCATAATTATTTCTTCCTTTTAAATGTTATGTATTTAAACACTAATTAACTGTTACCTAATGAATTAGATATGAGATGATAGAAGAGTAAATGAGAACTAGATAGCACTAACTATCAATTGTTTAATCAAACTTCATGCAACCAGAAATCACAACGCATGGTATCCTTATAGAATTATGCACAAATATATACTGTCCACCATATTAACATGGACATAGTTTTCTATTGCTGCTTTGTTAATTGGCTTTGAGTTATAGGTGAAATGTGCACAAGGATAATTATAATTATTTCTTCATTTTAAATGTTATGTATTTAAACACTAATTAACTGTAACCTAATTAATTAGATATGAGATGATAGAAGAGTAAATGAGAACTAGACACTAGATAAAAATGACAAAGTTAACATGTGAATATCAAGGTGCACAGACTAAATACTCATTGCATTCCAGGGGACCGCATATCACTGAGAAATCTTGTCAAACAGTTCACTTGACCTGTCTATGCCTCCATATTTTGCATGTGTTCCTAGGATGAAAATAACCACGACATCTAATAATAGTAAAATTCCTCTATCTTTCATGCTTTGCTAATAGCAAAAAAGCTCAAAGCAATTCCAGAGTTTGCGTTCGCTTCTCTAAATTAGAATTGCTTGACAGTTTCCAAAGCATTTTCAACACATTGTCCTTACATTCCTCTGAAGCTCTTTCTATGGAACGAGTTAAGAGCACATTGGCTCCAAAGCTCTCACTATGGGTGAGCTTTGCAGATTGGACAAAAGGGTTTCTACATAATGCCTATGAAACCACATTTCATAACAAGTTCTACCTATTGTTCAATGCCAAACTAGCTGCCAATGAACAACAAAAGCTTCAAAACTCTCAATTAACATGTGAAGGGATGAGAAATATTGATCTGCCAACTGAATGGGGTCATTTTACTTCAATTATCTAGCACTTATTCTTAATTGTTTAATCCAATCACATGCAACCAGAATTCAGAACAGCTAGCATTCATACACACCTATGCATAGATACATGCTCTCTAACATATTGATATGCATATGGTTTTGTACTGGCACAATCCTTGAACATTCTTTAGGTACAAGCACTAGTTTGCTAATTGACATTGATTGGTGGATAAAATGTACACATAGACACATAGCTGCACACATGCTTCAATGCACAGATGCATACATACATCCATGTATATACGCATATATACACGTATACATATATACATGATTACACGCATACATCTATATATGCATCCATGCATTCATGGATGCATATATCCATGTATTAATAGATCCCTTAAAATATGCATATATTTAGATGACCCCATCGAGTTGGGGAATGAATATTTATGTGGCCTTTACATGATAGCAATAAATCCTATAAATATGCATATATGCATGAAGACACATAGCCGTCAATGAATCTATGCATTTGCATTTTCATGAGCATTTTAAAACAAAAACGATTCAGAAAGCTACTCCCATGGATTGCGAAAACAGGTAAATGCCAATTTTCTGATATAAAAAATAACTTACAAAATTGAGATCATATATATAAAAAGCAATATGTTAACACGCTGAAGTATGACTGGCTGGCGCCATCCACAAAAAAACATTTAAAGCAAATGCAATAGTAATCTGTTATATATACACATACATACATGGCAACATAGATACATGCATACATATATACATAATTACATGCACACATATATACATGCATACTTATATGCGAAAACAGGTAAATGCCAATTTTCTGATATAAAAAATAACTTGCAAAATTGAGATCATATATATAAAAAGCAATATGTTAACACGCTGAAGTATGACTAGCTGGCGCCATCCACAAAAAAACATTTAAAGCAAATGCAATAGTAATCTGTTATTTATACACATACATACATGGCAACATAGATACATGCATACATATATACATAATTACATGCACACATATATACATGCATACTTATATGCATGGATGCATAGAAAGACTATGTTTCATGGGATTGTTAAAGAGTTCACTTGCTTTCTATATGCTTCCATATTTTGCATGTGTGCCTATGAGGACAATAACCACAATATTTGACAATATTCCTCTATCCTTTATGACAACACATTGGTTCCAAAGCTCTCTTTATGGAACAACTGTGCAACAATTGAAGATATATAATCTTGACTGGTCTCACATGCACCAAGCACAATGGGAAAAAGGTTTTTTACATAATGCCTCCGAGACTCAGATGAATCCTGGTATTTCAAGGAAAGATTCGAATGGATAACACTTAAAATGATCTAAACTATGATTTTATAATCAAAGTATCCAAATGCATTGCAACAATGCGAAACCCAGCTTCCATTTAAGATGTAAAATGAAAGTAAACAGAAGGAAAAATGCATTTGCTTTAAAGTTTGTAAAGCAATTTCAACACATTGTCTGGCCATTGTCTAGAATATGGTTTTCTATCAGCATACTCCTTGAACCTTCTTTAGCTCTGGTTGCTACTTTGTTAATTGACTTTGATTGAAAGGTGAAAATGTGAAATGTGGCCAAGGATAATTATACTTATTTCTCTCTTTTAATTGTTATATATTCAAAGACTAATTAGCAATCCAAACAACCTCTCCTTTAGTTAGATGCCATTCAATGCATTCATTTTGCATCAATGAATTATGTACCTTCAACCACTAGTTTTAATCAAAGTATGCATATGTATTTTGAATAAAACTCTAAAAATAAAAAAGACTATGTTTAAGTTATAAAGTGCAATTAGCCACCAAAGAAATTGGTTGGATAATTATTGCATTTCTGATGTCATGTTATTGCAACAAAGATCTACTTTTGAACCCCAATTGCTTAATTTTTATGAACCATATAGCATATGCCACTCACAATACCCATTTGTAAAGATTGTCCTTGTAACAAAAAGCAACAATATGGCTACAAGTACAATCAATATAGTGAGAATCTTGAATTAACCTTTTTCTTTGTCTACTCTATGCAATTGTAAACAAAGGAGAAGGTTCATTCTAGAAACTCACCCTGTACTCTTTTCTTGAAGAATTTTCCACAGTTGGACTGCTACACCACCTCTCTTCTTCCAATCAAAAGCATTGCACCATGTAATAAGCTTTCATTAGAAAATGAAGACCATTTGTTTGTTTTTCTAAAAGAATAGCAATAAAGCTCAAGGAAATGACCAAAATGCAACCAACTCCCAAAATTACAATTGCAATATATAATGCTCCTACTGCGATCAATACTAATAGCCAAAACCAATAAAACACTAGCAAGCATTTTTTAGATTCAAGAGACACAAGTATAAATGTAAACCAGATTAACTACACAAACTATTTGCCATGGGTTCTTGTACCACAAATGTTCTAGCAATGAATTTAACTGCTCTTTTGCATGAAGTCTAAAATTATTTCATCAAGCAATATTACTTGACTGCTTTATGGCAACATTGCAATTAGAATTCTAAAACATATTTGACATAGTTTTTTATAACCCCAAGATACAATTTCCTAACTTTCCAAGCATTCAGTCTAAGTTCTCCAATTACAAAATCTCAAATTACTGTTTGCTTGGTATCTTTGTTCCATGAATTTGATCGATAGGTAAAATGTGCACAAGGATAATTGTAATTTTTTCTTTCTCTTAATTACTATGTATTTAAAGACTAATTAATAGCCACCTAATTAATTAGTTATCTGATGATACAAGGATAAATGACAAATATGGAATTGACTACTTTGACATGAGTGAAATGTCACATGGACCTATTAGCTGACACGCTACATATACTGTGACTTTTCATTGCTCAATCCATCTACATGCAAGTACAAATCATAACCCATAATTAAAATGTCCACAAGGATATTTATAATTATTTATTTCTTTTTTATTATTATGTATTTAAAGACTAATTAACAACCACCTACTTAATTAGATATCAGATGATAGAAGAGTAAATGAGAGCTACCAACTTGATAAAAATGCCAAAGTTAACATGTGAATATCAAGGTGTCCGGATTTAATACTCATTGCATTCCCCGGAAGCACATTTTCCTGAGGAGTTTTGTAAAACAGTTCATTTGTTTTATAAATGCTTGTGTATTTTACATGTTTGCCTATGAGAACAATAACCACGACATCTAACAGAATTTAAATACTTGCTGACAGAAAATAGGTTTCTACTGCATTCTTTTGTCTATCTCTGTGCAAATGAAAATTTCCTACAAAATGCCACCTCCTATCTTTCTGCATGTCTGGCATGTATGCAAAACATGGAAGTATAGACAAGGCACGTGGTTTCTTCTATAACTGTAGGCTACACCAAACTAACAAACATCGATAAAATAAATGAAAAAGAACTGCTTCATTATATGTCTATTTGCTCTTCCCATTTATTGGAGCTGAGGCAAAGGTATATTAAATCTACCCAAATTTCAATCATTTTGCACCAATTTCAATGCACAATTCTCTTTTCAACAAATTTTTCTATGTAATTTTTTGCAAATTCTTTTGATTCAAAATGTATATAAGCTATTAATAATATAGATTGTATCTTAGAAATGAGTTTAAAATTAAAAAAAATTGGGATAAATGACAAGTACATGCCTACATGGCTACCATAATAATTTTTGGCAGCTCTCAAATGAGAATAACCTCAACCCTAGCTCATGGATTTCTTCAATGGTTTAAATGGTTGTAGCCCATTCAAACCATTACAGACTCTTTGGCAATTATGTTGTCTTACTCTAAAATACAATTGTAAACTGATGGAGCATGACATGTGCTATTTTCAAGGTAAATACATGTTGTAGTTACAATAGTTCTACAAAATGGCATCTATTTGAATGTCTAACAGTGTTTAATTATTTAAATATAGATTATTACTTTTTATATATATAATATTATCTTCAATGTATTTAATGTATGTGTTAAGTGTGAGTACAAGAGGAATGAAATGTAATCCTCTGAAGAAATTAATGGAGTAAGAGATCAGATTTAGCCATGTCTTCATTAATCACAGTTTTGATAGAAGATTTGATGGATTCCTAGATTTCTCAACATTACAAAAAGGATTATATACTTAGACTTGTAAATGGAATATATTTGAGGGCAATTTCATTGTGGAAAAATCCACCCAGTAAGTTTTGTTCTAGGATTGATTCTTTTTGCAGGTTATAACTACCTACTATTGTATTAGTTTCCCATTTTTTCTTCTACAAATGAATGAATATATAAACAAATAATCATATATATTATTATGTATTTAAAGACTAATTAACAACCACCTACTTAATTAGATATCAGATGATAGAAGAGTAAATGAGAGCTACCAACTCGATAAAAATGCCAAAGTTAACATGTGAATATCAAGGTGTCCAGATTTAATACTCATTGCATTCCCTGGAAGCACATTTTCCTGAGAAGTTTTGTAAAAAAGATCACTTGCCTTATAAATGCTTGTGAATTTTACATGTCTACCTATGAGAACAATAACCATGACATCTAACAGAATTTAAATACTTGCTGACAAAAAATAGGTTTCTACTGCATTCTTTTGTCTATCTTTGTGCAAATGAAAATTTGTATTCTGCTATAGTAAATTCTCTAGTGCATTAGGTACTTTAAAGCGCACTTTTTTGGATGTTGCTCTTGTTCCAGGTTTGTTTCTTTTTGGGGGTTATAACTACCTACTGTTGTATTAGTTTCCCATTTTTTCTTCTACAAATGAATGAATATATAAACAAATAATCATATATAATAGTTTTTGTTTGACGAGTTTTGTGAAATAGTTCACCTATTTTCTGTATCTCCCATTGTTTTCATTTATGCCTATGAGGACAATAACCATGACTTTTAACAAAATCCCTCTATCCTTAAATGCTTTGATGACAATGGAAAAGCTCAAAGCAACACACTGTCGACTCATTGTTCCAAAGCTCTCATTATTGCACAGGTTGAGACAATTTTGGTTCCAAAGCTCTCTTTATGGGACCGCTTTGTAGTAATAAAAAATATACAAACTTTACAGGGCTCACATGCATGAAGTAAAATGGACAAGAGGGTTTCTACATAATTCCTATCAAAGGCAGATGAAACCTTCGCATTTCAACAAGAAATTCGAATAGATAATACTAAAAGTACTTTAAAATACGAATTTATAATCAAAGTATAAGAATGCCTTAAAGCACTATGAAACCCTACTTGCATTTCTCGTATCAAATAGATGAAAATAGCAAAAATTTACCTCTTCTAACCTCAAGCAACTCGTTTCTCGCTGTCCAGTGCGCAATTTTGCAACTACAAAATCTCCTGCTCGGCCACACAATAAACCACTATGAAATACAGCTTCCTTATGCACTTTAATGTACTGAAACTCTAAAAATTAACAAATTATCACCTCAAGTAACTCGTTTCTGGGTCTAGACTCTGCAACTATAACATCTCCTGCTCAGTCGCTACAAACTCTTCCTCAGAACATGCGCTTACAGAACACAAAAACAACACACGCAAAGCAATAGAAATGCATAGCAAGTGGCTTAATTCTATATTAAATGACCTAAGTACCCGGGCCACGCGTGGCCACCAAGCCAATCCAACGCCTTCACCTCGAGCCAGATACCATTTAATACATTTAATTTGCATTCATGCATTACGTACATCTACCCGCCAATTTTTTAAACTATGCCTTTTCTTAAATTAATTTAATCAATCTATGTGTTCGCATTTTGCTGATTTTTTTAATGCATTTAATTTGCATTCATGGATTACGTACCTCTAGCCGCCAGTTTTATAAACTATGCCTTTGCTTAAATTTATTTAATCAATTTATGCGTTCGCATTTTCCTGAATTTTTAAAATGAAAATGATTTATAAAGCTACTCGGACGAATAGAAAAATAGATAAATGCTAATTTTCCAATATAAAAAATAGCTCTCCAAATTCAAACTATACAAAAAATTAAGTAATATGTTAAATGCCGAAATGTGATTGGCCGATGCTGCCCGAGAAAAGCATTTTGGGCGAATGCAATAGTTTTCCTGCCTGGTGGCAGGAACTAATAATGATATATTATATTAATAATATTATAGTATAGTTATATTTATTTGTTTGTTTATAATAATATATTTAGTTATTATTATAATATTATTATATAATTAGCCGATAGGCTATTATACATGGGGGAACCCCACCAAAATTTCCCCCAGTCTGACGCCGTCGGGAAGATTTCAGTGGGGTTCCCCCCACATAACAGCACAACTTCTGGAAAATTTTTTTAATGGCGTGGAAGAAACCTCCAACATGGTAGCACATAAAAATATAAAATGAAGAGACAAGGGTTGACCGATGATCTGACATGACCATTACTATACGTTTGGTGCCCCGCCGATTAATGAATTACCTTCACCCGCAGTTAAAATGGAAGACGTCAAACTGCCAGCACGTTTCCCACTTTATCAGTTAATTTCACAAGCATTGCCTCCAGTCGGATTAAATTTGCCAGTGTATAGTTTGAAAATGTTTTGATATTTATTATTAATTGTGGTCACTATCTTTATTTAGATCAATTGCCAAAAAAATTTGATTGAAAATTTGATTTTTGTATTTTAATATTTTTTTTTTTTTTAGAAAATAAGAAATTTGTTTGATTTCATATTTAGTATAATATTATATTATCAATTTTAAGAAGTGATCATGACATCATGGGGAACTCCAGTATATAAAATAATAATCAAGGCAATAAAAATATTAATGTAAATCATGAGTGTTAATTGTTATTTTAGCAATAGCCGTTAACATGATTATAATAATAGAAATAGTCTTAAATGAAATATTAGTAGTTTATTTAAATAATGTTATCATTTTAAAATATAAACATTGATGGGATATCCCTAAAGATAATGTTGGCCAATGATCAGTTAACAATAGTGTAGTATTTTGTTCAAAATTAGATTTAATCTTAATAATATTATTATTCTTTTTTATTTAATGATAAAACAACTACATTGTTAAATATTCAACAACATTTAGATTTAATCTTAATAATGTTATTATTATTTATTATTTAATGATCAAATAACTATATTGTTGTTAAATTTTCAATAACATTTACATTTAATGCATTTAAAAGGGATTAACGAGGAGGTAATCTTGGAACCATTAATGGAAAGTACATAATTACCATTGAAGTAAAGATAGAGATTTTACCGCTTTAACTCTTTTAATAGCATAAACATAGAAATAAAATAACTATGAGTAAAAATGGTGTTGGAAATTAATAACTATGAGTAAATATGGTATTCAAAATTTATAACTATGAGTAAATATGGTGTTGAAAATTAGTAACTATGATATTAATATTAATACTAATTTTGATAAAATGAATTAATTTTAAATGGAGGGTAACTCCATAATAATATTAATTACATCATGGAAATGATAATAACATCATTAAGGAGAATGAGGATATCATAAATGTTCAAATTGTGGAAATAATATTATTATTTCCCTTTGGAAAATAATTAGGAAAATATAAGCAAGGATCAAACAATAGTATTATTTCTCCTTTGAGAAATCAATGATGATAATTATTAAAGGCTTTTGTTGAATTTAATTAATAGAAATTTATGGTAATTAAATAATAATGTTAATCTTTAGGTATGGGTGGTAATAGATTAGAGTGTGGCAAGTCTCTATATTGAGTCCAATCTAAAGTTAGAAACACTTGTGCTACATCTCAGGGTGTACGTGAAGGATATCCACACACCCATTCTCATTATCCTTCCTCTTCCTTCCTGAGCAACCCATCTGCAATGAAGTTGAATGAGGCACCAATTCAATGTGTATAGTTTACATCCCATGCTAATGCATGGCTATCAACTATTAGTGGTTTTCATGTCATGGTTTAAAATTTCAAAAAAAAAAATGGTTGTCTTTTCCCAATATGTAAAATGGAGTTTGAGCAATTGACTACATCAATCCCTTGTGGGATTTCAATACGCCATTGTTTCTATATTTGAGAATTAAGCCTTTATGAATAGCAAAGGAAGGGCTAGCATCTTGAACATTGCTTGATCATAACATATTTGTTAATTGCATGGTTTATATATATATTGCAAAGGAGGCATGAATTCTAATGACCTAGCTCCCATTTTGCTCTTAATCACATTGGCGAGGGGTCGGGAATGTGTCGTATTCCTTGGGTCAAATAGTCCTGGCCAAGAATATGGAGGCACTAGATTTTTTCTTCCATGTAGGATGGACATTAAAGGCACAAAAATGCAGTGCAATGTGGGATGGGTTACCTTGTGTGAATTACCCATGTTACACAAGTTCTATTCTTATGAAACATGTGTGAGAAATTTTGAAATAGAAGATGGGTTAACCGTGGAATAGTCTCTCTAAATCAGAAGGGGCACAACTTATGCATCCCCTAACACAGTCTTAAATCCAACTCTAATAATAGACACATCAATGCATACAAAATTATGGGTGTTACATGAATTGCATCCCATTAAACTAATAAACTAAAATATTCTTTTTTTTTGTGATATAAATATTGTTAATAGTTTTCAACAAATGTATTACTCACTTCCATCATATTGTATATTTAGCCAATAGGCTATTATGTGGGGGAACCCCATCGCGATCTCCTCCATTCTAATGTCGGCGTTTCCTTTCTTGCTTTTCGAGACATTCTCGCTCAATCAGCACATTCCCCAAAACAACAATCACACACATTTCTTCTGCATGGATTTTGTTGCTAAGTAAGCATTGCACCTCATTGGTGCAAGTGCTAGTCTAATTATATTATAAAATTAATAATTAATATATTATTATTAATATAATATTATAATACTAAAGATAATAATATTTTAGCAATTTTAATATTAAAGAACTAAATATTATAAAAATAATAATAATAATATATAATACTAATATTAATATTATTAATTTTAACATCAAAATATACTAATTACAATAATATAATAATAATAATATATTATTAACATTATAGTTAATAACTATAATAAATAAGTATTAACTGGTTTATATCATAATAATAATAAATATATATATCATAATCCTAATTTACTATGATTAACATATCAATAATTAAAAAGATAGTTAT
The DNA here is from genome assembly GCA_007258455.2 of Sequoia sempervirens. Taxonomy (NCBI): domain Eukaryota; kingdom Viridiplantae; phylum Streptophyta; class Pinopsida; order Cupressales; family Cupressaceae; genus Sequoia; species Sequoia sempervirens. The sequence continues at coordinate 6,121 of VDFB02193966.1, read as the reverse complement.
TAATACATAATAGCAAGTTTGTCTTTGTCAGATAAAATAATAATTGCAGATTAGTGCAGTAAGTAGGTTATTATTGGCTACAAAAAGGGAACATAACCCACAATGAGCTGTAATAAGTTTCTACACCTTCTTCGCCTAAGAACATGTAAAGTCTTTATTCACACCTCTCACGGTGCAGTTTATTTATTTTTGTTAGTGGAGCAAATTAATATATTTTGACATTTCTACATATGAATGGACATATTTTATGGTTGAGATTTGTTATTAATCTACGATTTAATGTGGAGTTTTTGTGTACATAGAATCTTTTAGCTCATGTTGTGTTGTGACTATAGGAAATGCCTCTCAGCGTAAAAATATTAGATAACATCAGAACATTAGGGTTGGGAACATTACTTTCCTATTTTCCAACCATATTGTCCTCTTTGCTCATCAACTTTTTTTAATTGAAACGATGCTAAAAAATAGCAATCGCACCTTGGAGTACAATGGGTATGCTGAAGAGGAATGGAAGGTTAATTATGGAAAAAATTGGTCCATTTTTTGTAATACATGAGATCTAATGGTAGATCATTTAGCAATTATGCATTCACTTATAGGGATTGAAACACAACATAAACAAAACCTTTGGATTAGGAAGACAATAAGGCTTCATTATCAATAGACTAATGTTATGCTTGCAATAGGGAGAGAGGGAGAGATAGAGACGAAGAAATAGAGAGATGTAGAGGGAGAGGGAGAGGGAGAGGGAGAGGGAGATAGAGATATATATATCAATAGTGAGATAGAGTGATAGGGAGATAGAGATATGAGATATAGAGAGAGGGGGAGAGGAAGAGAGAGATAAAGAGACAGATAGAGAGATAGACAAATAAATAGATGTAGGATAGAATGATAGATAGGGGGATAAGGAGGGAGCGAGGGAGGGAGAGATGGTGAGAGATAGAGAGAGGGAAGGAGAGAAAGGGAGATAGGTAAAGGGAGAGAGAGAAAAGAGAGGGAGAGAGAGAGATAGATAGGTAGAGGAGGGAGAAAGAAGAGGGGGGGAGATAAAGTTCAAGGTATAATTATTCTACATAATTAAATTTTTTATTGAAAAAATATAATTATAAATTGAACTAATTCTAATAGCCTTTACTTACTATTGTAATTTCAAAAAATAGATAAATAATTAAAATAATTTCAAATTTAAATCTAATTTAAAAACCAAAACAAAGTAAAATATTATGTTCATATATTTCATGATATTATAAAATTGTATATTTAAATTAAGTATATCATATGTTTAATATATTTATAGTAGAATATTTATATACTTATTATACAATTACATTAATTTTATAAATAAAATATACAAACATTTATGCTTCTTATTATATAGTATTTAAAATAATTTAAATAATTTAATATATTTTAATAAATTATTACATTGTAAAATTATATATTGAGTATTTATATACTTATTTTTCAATTATGTTTATTCTACAAATATAATATATAATATATAATATATTTAGATTTATTAGTATATAATATTTAATAAAATATAAATTAGTAAATATATTTTGAAAATTATTATATTATAAAATTATATATTTAATATTTATGTATATTTATTATTTAATAATATATTTATTTATAATGATACAATTTATATCATATCAAATTATATATATAATAATAAATGTAATTATATTGTATATAATATAATTTATACTTTTTAGTAATATATTATATAAAAAATAATATATAATAGTAATTCAATTATATTAGATTGAAAAAAATAAAAACTTGGAAAATTAATATTTCCATCAAACCAATTGAAATATGTCATCAATGCCCAATAGACAGGAGAGCATTAAGCTTGTTTGTTTCCTTCTGGAATAGAACCCTTATGGTTGAAAATTCTAACCCTCTTGTACACCAATATCCTAAAGGAAGTCCTCGAGTAAGGAAAGAAAACCTCCTAAAAAGGACATGTCTTCTAGGATTGTTATTTTCCTTACCACTGGCAAAAGTAAGAAAAAATTATGCAGAATCTTGCCAACCAACATATTAAAATTCATCAAATTAATTAAAAAATGAAAATAAATGTTGACTAATTCATGTAGTAATTGACAAATTAGTTGTGTGAGCTCTAAGACAAATAGAAAAGGCAAGAAAATAGTAGTGCTAAAGAGTGTCATGTTGACATTTTCTATAAGTTACCAAAATCTGATTGCAAAAGCAACATCATGGTGATAATTACTAGGTGTCTAAGATGTTTACCTAAAGTTGGAAGTTTGTTGGAAGAGGCTTAGGCATTCTATAAAAACTTTGTGATATTTTTTAATGCATCATTTTTGGTAGTGTAATAGGGTGGCATATCAATTGGCTAACTTAGGCATTGAATTGAAGCCTTTGAAAGCTATAAATATAATCGCTTGGAGGACTAGGAGGGAACAAAGCTTTAAGTCCCCTTTTATTCCTTGAATTGTGTTGGTAATTCCACTTAGAATATTCAAAGCTCTTTCTCTTTTGTTTAATTTCTAGCATAGGTGCCAATTAGCAAAGGTGGCAATCTCATTATATGGGCAAATGTGAATCCACCACATAAAGTACACAAAAGGCTTTATATCGCTGCACGATGGAGTTATTTCCACATCTTTTTTTAAATTATTTTCAGTTCTGCTAGGTGTTGTTGGGTGCCAGTCTATGTTCTAAGTGGCACTCAAATTGACAACTGAGTTTGGAGGGATAGCTAAGTGATGGATGAAGGAGAGGGGAGACAACATAAAATTAGAACTGTTCAATCATGCCTTAAGTCTCTTATCACAGGTTGAAGATAGTTGTCATTTACTTAAATACAAATATTTTAAGGATGATGAGATTGATCATTTGGGCCAAGGCTTTATAAAACAATGGGAAATTCATTTCAAGGATGACTATTTATGTTGATTTTGTTGCAAGCTGAAAGACTTGGTGGTCAAAGGAGCTACCAAGAAGTAGATGATTGAGAACTATAATAGCTAAAAAAATCCTCCTAATTTCTCTGCTAACCAACATTATTATTGAGCTTATTATGTTTTGGAAAACAACCATTGGATTGTAATACCCATGTTTATTGTAGTATCATGATGTAAAAAATATCACAACCATTTTCAAGTGAGCAAACATAAGAAATCTAATTTTTGTGTTCCATCTAGAACATTGATGGTGATACATTACTATTGATTTTACCATATTTCACTATTGAGAAGGATGTGAATAATCATGCATGTCTACTAGGGCATTGGTGACTATAATATATGAAAAAGTTCCTTTATCCTTTATGCTACAATGAACATCCATACTATTCCAAAGCTTCAATTTTGGCATGGGTAGGAAGGATGCTAGCAAAGGTTAGAAAATTTGAATTTAAACCTAACAATTGTATTTGCTTCGAGATTTCTAAAGTCTTTTAAAAAAATCCATTTTGTGTATATCTTGCAATCCATTGCAGTCCACAAGACCACGTCTCTTTGAGGCATCTCGTCAAACACCAGGGCAATTGCAACTACTAACAAAAAATCCTCTATTATTTTATGCTTTGATGGATGTTCATGTGTTGTTCCAAAGTCCCTATTTTTGCACAGGTAGAGAATGTGTAGTATATATTATATATAATTTAATTTGTATTATACATAGTATATATTATCTATTACATTATATTTATATGTTTGTTTAATTTGTATTAGATAAAAAATAGAAAGGATAGACAATGGCGAGGAGAAAATAAAAGAGTAAATAATTGATCCCTAAAAGCTACATTAATATTATAGTAGTGCTAAGTGAAGCTATATCATTAGCATCTTTATTCTAAACTTCCAAGCAAAACTATCTAGATAACTTGTTTTGTGCCACCAATAGTATTTTGTAGCTTCTTGGAATTTATCAAAAATGTCTAGATTGCTAGGAATTAATGATCATTGGAATCTATGTTAGTATTTAATGTATGATAAATGGGAGCTGAAATTACCTATAGTTCCAAATATGCCACTCTTATGCTAACAAACCAATCATTGAACAATTGTAAATTATTAAAAAAATAGCATTAAGTATCATTCACCTTATTCAATTATTTAGTCCTATCTAAATACTGACAAAATATTCACTTCCTACCTAACTATTGACATAAAACTCTAGAACACTCACACATTATTGCTAATAAAGAGACATTGCAATGTATTAGCATAAAAAATAATTTGCATAAAAAAATGTCAAAAACCCTCATTTTGTCATTGTCTTCTTTGTGATTTCATGCCTTCAACTCTTTAAAAACATCACATTTATTCATCAACAATTTGTTAAAAACTTAAAAGCAATAAAATATTAAAAAATGGCATGTACAATGAAGGTCCCTAAGGCCTTGAAGGCCTTAATTTGGGCTTGGTAGCAGAGGCTCCAGCCTTTGAATACCACCCCCTATCACAATAGAGAATGCACCATAAGTGTTACCTCTTGACCCCACTAGATGTTGTTGACCCAACTCCCACATTCGGATTTAAAAAAAAAAAATGTTTTGGGCTGCTTAGTGCTTTGGACAGAAAAGCAACCCTTTTTCCCTATTTATATGAATATTTCAGCATTTTTTAGTTTCATGAATTTTCCCTAAGTAGAACTCCCTCTATGACTTTGCTTTATTGAGTCAATCCTGATTTCCAATAATGTTACCGTGATCAAAATAGACTCATGTGTTCTCTAAATCCATTCGTTGTGCTTATCTTTCATTATTTAAGTTTATTTTAAAAAAAATTACATGTTTTCTTAATCTACCAATTTTTTGCCAAGTAGGAGGCAAAATTTAGGCTTGCCAAATTTTTGCCAAGTCCAAGTTTTTGAACAATGGATATACAGATGGATTGGGATAATAACTACCCCCAACATATCTATAATACCTTGAATGCCTATATCTGCTTGTCCATTCATCCAATGGAGTCACATAGCCTCTAAAATAGAAAGCTTCTTGGAAAAAATTTGAGATGGTTAGTCTCATAGATAAATCATTGACCCACATCAACTAGATCGGGCATGAGGTTCAATGATGGGGCTTGGCCTTAGATGTTGTTCATCCTTGCGCGGAGAGTGAAGATTACAGAAATCCATCGCTACATCGTCTCTGCAAAGCGGACAGGTGGACTGCCCATGCAACCACACGCCAATGCATGGAATATGAAACGCATGCCTACATCTGGGCAGAATTCTGATCGCCTCCCCGTCGCTGAATTCTGCTAAACAAACCGAGCATTCGGTGCCCGAATCCGCGTCCTTGCTGTTATATGGGCGAACGGGTATTCGGGCAATGATGGATGGGTCGAGACCCGTCTTGGAATTCAGGCCCTCATCAGTTGAGCGAATCCTAGATCGCCTGCTATTTCTTCTGTTCACAAGTCGATCTAGAGAAATACTTGAGCACAATCTCGTAATAGCCGATGACTAGAAATATGCTGCCCAGTGCTCCTATGATAAAGACGACTGGAGGACTGGCGGCGAAGGGCTTTAGCGGCTGGGGGGGGCCTGGAACTGGAATGTCCACCACGGGCAGGTTCGGAAATATGGGATTGGGGGTAGAGTAATTCTGCGGAGTCATGGGGAAGAGATTTCCTGATGTTGTGATTTTGGCTTCTATAGCTTGCCCATTACAGACGTCGTTGCGATTTTGTTGGGAGCTCTGCTTGATCGTCGAAGATAGGATGAGATTTAGAATATTTATCGAATCAGAGCTTCAGTTTATTTGCATGCAAAAGTTAGACTAGTTCAAAGTTTCCATTGGGTGAGTAGGACATCTCTTTGGCTGCTTTTGATGCGGATACAACCAGTACCGTCAAAAGTTCTCTCACCGTTAATGCTTGATAACCATTGTACGATCAACTTAATTTTGTATTTATTAATAAAAACTAGTAATAACCTCGATATCTATCTTCTTTTTATTTTTTTTCAATAAATTTATTTATATTTAATTTATTTTAATAATGTAAAATTAATAATAATGATATATTATATTAATAATGTTATAGTATAGTTATATTTATTTGTTTGTTTAATAATATATTTAATTATTATTATATAATCTGATTATATTATAAAATTAATAATTAATATA
>VDFB02193965.1:0-14820 GCA_007258455.2 Sequoia sempervirens | reverse complement strand
GGCGCGGACGTACGATGCATTAAATGCGGCATTAATGAGTGGTTGGGTATATAAACCGTGGTCCCCGACTTCATTGTTAACTTTGCGAATTCAACGAATTGGAGCAGTGACCGAATTGGAGCCCACTGCAAACTTCACCATCGCGATCGTCGACCCCAGCGTCGTTCCGTCAACTCTGCCAGTGCATCCGACCATCGTCCCGCTTAGCGAGTTGGAGGTAGGCCATCCTCGTTCGCTCTCCCGTTATTTTTGAGCATTTTGAGGGTTTAAATGAATTGAACAACAAATTAAATGGCATAAAACAAACACTCTCTCCGTTGCGCCCCAAACCCATGTCCTTGAATTTTCCGCGGCCCGTCGAAATCATCAATTTTTGCCTCCCGGAACTTGCCCGTGTCGCGGGTGTTCTTCGCACAGGGCGAAGAACGCCACCGGGCCCGAGACCCTCCGTCGCCGTCTGGATCCTAGCCTCGAACCCATCCGCCGGAGGTCGAACCTTCCGGGCCCGGGCCTCCGGGTTTCCCGTCCCGGGCTGCCGCCCTTAACTTTCGGCCGTTTTAAAATAAAGGTTTTCCGGCTCTCGTCCGGTCGTCCGGAGTTCCATCCTCAGAACTCTGTGACAGTTCCACCGCTGCTCCCAGCGGAACCCTGCCGGCCTCCCAACCTTCGGGCTCCGGAATGGCTTTAGCCGCCGCTGTCGCCCTGGCTTTATTTTGATCGCAGCGGCCTCCTCCATGGATCCTTCCGCCTTCCGGGTTCCGGTCTCCTCGACGCCGCCGCTGCTCAGATCACCGCAAAAATCCTCGCGGCGACCGTCCTGCCTTGCCTTTCTGACCCCGGGCCCCGTCGTCCCTTTCACCGCCACCGTTATCACTACTGCAAACATCATACGGCGGCCATCGGGGCGCGTCGGCCCGCCTTCCGGTGTCCTGTCGATTCTTTTGCTTCGTTGCGAGCCTTCGTTTCGTTTTCATAGCTTCGCTGGCGATAAATTAATTAACTAGCGGCTTCAGAAATTCGACCTCGGCATTTTTCTGCCACTGTTATGTAACTTATCACTGTAATTACGGCAATTTTTCCTCAGGTTGCCCCGCTTCTCCGTTTCAGGTTCGCTTCGCGAAACGATTGCACGGCGGCCATCGGCTAGCATCCTCCCGTCCTCTGGGTCCCGGTGACCTAAATGTCATCCGATATAAACTGGAAAGTAAACCTAAGCGCAGCCGTCATTTCTGCCTCCAGGCTCCGGCTTCTGGGATTCCTCCTCTGGACTTCCGTCTGGTGCCCGCCGCCGCCTGCTCCCGTCGCCCAGCTGCCTTCCGGCCTGAAACCTCCGGAGCTCCTCAAATCGATCCAAATCAATCCAAATTGGAAATCTAACTTCGACCCACATCCTAAATCAGGCCATTCTTCATCATGGGTCTCTTAGAACATTAAAATCTGGCCAACGGATGTCTCTGGGAGCTTTCGCTCGTGTTTTCCCTTCCTAACAGCATTCCTACCAGGGAAGTCCAGCCCTCCGGGCCCGGATTGGTCAAGTGCTCTGATATGAAATCGATATCACCTAAAGGTTAAATTTATGATATATTTAAATGATTGTTTAGATTATATGCTCGATACGGACTAACATTAACATATTTTTGGTGTTTTGTGGTGCTGACTTCGCCCTTGGCCTGCAGGATATATGGAATCGGCCGCAGGAACTTTAGGGGCCTCTGCAGAAAAGGATAAGGGTAAGAAACCTGGAAGAGCCATTCATGGGAAAGAAGATAAAGACCAGATGAAATTTCAATTCCAAGGTGAACCACTCCAGTCTAAAGTCTCAACTGACTGGAAAAAGATCTCGGACACCAACATAGGCCAGGTGGACATAGATGAGTTCACCCAGAGGGTCAAGATCGACCCTAAGACTAAGAATGCACGATTGATACGCCAAAGCAGAATCGCTAAGGCTGCTGGCTTTCCTCCGTCTCTAATAGCACCAGAGTTGGTAATGGCTTGCCGAGAAGCCTACCAAACAGATACCAGAACCATCGTAGACAAGGAGGGGAATATCCTTGCCGACATGTCTCCAAAATGAATTAGAACAACATTCCACATTCTGACATTCCCACATATGCAAATCCCCACTTTGGAGCAGTGTCAGGCGGCATGGGATGCCAATCCCTTGAACATCAAGAAGTCAATCAACGTCTACTGGTTGAAGGAGAAACGAGGCAGCGCTGCAAAAGTTCCCCAAGAGTTGTTCCGCAGCGACTTTCAGGAAGACTATCACGACTTGGTGACTATGCTAAGCCGAGTCATGGGCCTCCCAGCAGCCGCCTACTTCCAGGAGTGGATGGCTTATTATATTGAACAGATCGTCCGAGGGAATGAGGACGTTAAAACCAAGACTTCATTTGATTGGGGAAGCATCATCAGCAATTGCTTCCACGAGCAGTTTATGAAAGTCAAGAAGAGCAACAAATTCTATATAACCTCATACCTAGTGTACTCCTTGGCAGGTCAGAAACAATATAGCGGACTCCTCAGGGCGCCAGATGGGGAGCACAAACGAGGGCTTAAGCCTTATGATCAGTACCCCCAGCTCCAGTACCGCTACTTTAAGAAGGAGTATAGCCATGTCAATGATGCCTTCACAGGCCATATAATCAAATTCATAGCCGAGGACTTCGAAAGAAGGGTATCTCACAGCGCCAGGGCCCTCCTGAAGGAGTATGCCTTCCTATTTATTCAGTTCCCAAAATTCACATACATCTGCGCCCAAGGGTTCACAGAACGACCAAACAAACTACCGAGGTACCCAAATGACCGAATCATCCTCCTGGAGCTTTCCCGGCAGCTCCAACATATTCAGGTGGTCTTCAGCCAGAAGCACGTAGCGGGGATCCCTTATCCCATGATCCTCGGCCAGGGCCAGTATCGGCTGCAAACCTCTCAATGCGCCGGCAACTCAGAAAAGGAGCTCAAAGAGTATAACTTTGAGTGGTACACGCCACGCCCTCGAATTGACCCACACGGTCATGTCAGGAAGGCGCTGGGGCCGACATACGCCCACAAGCATCATGTAGAAGATTTCTGGGTGGATTGAAAAGATGATAAAGAGGTCCGCCAGAGACATTATATGCGGATGGCGATGCAGTTTCTGAGGAAGGTACAACTATTTCTGGTGCCAGACCAACTCGAGGAGGATGAATCCACCTTGGTGCACCCGAGGTACCCTGCGGTTGCCAACCTGGCGATCCCCTCCATCGACTGGGACGAGCAAGAGGTCGATGACCTGGATACAATAACCCAACCTATCATTGCTCGCACGAGGGAATGGGTCGATGGAATGGTGGCACTGCTGAAGCAAAACGGGGTGGCTTTGACGTATGAAGCAACCAAGAGCGAACCAAGCGCCATGGAAGAGGTGGCCGCCTCTCCATCAGCTGGTGAGACTTCCAAGTCTCCCCCCATCACCAGGTCCCAAAAGAGAAAGGGAGCAGAAATGACTCAGTCTGCGGACCCAAAGGAGCTAGCAATAAAGGATACGGGAGGCTCATCTCCCAAGAAACTCAAAAGGACAGTAGTCACGATGGGGACGCAGCCTCCTTTGCTCCTTCCTCCCCCGGCTGGTGCGCTGCCCACTTCTCAGGCCGCCATTGCCTCATCTCCACAAGCGGTGGACATTTCCGTTCACCTCGCCTCTTCACCTCCAGCCGGATCCGTAATCAACATTGATTCCTCCTCCAGCATGACCACTTCCCCTTCCTCTGCTGCTGCCATGTCACCTATCACTTCCCTGCCTCTGGCAATAATAACAGCGCCTGTTCCCATCTCCACTGTGCCTGAGGCCATTACACAGCACCTACAGAGTCTTCCCCTGGAGCTCTCGCAGATTTTGATGGATCCTGCTCTCCAAGCAGCCTTGGCCCAAGCACTCGCAACATCTCAGCCTTCGCAACCGCCAACAGGGCCCCCGGCCATGGAGGCCACCATGCAGATTTCAAAAGAGTTAGAGGAGCAAGAGCGAGAGGCTTCAAAGTCTATGGAGGAGGAGGCCGATGACTATTACGAGCAACCCGAATACGAGCATAGAACCATTGAAAAGGTTGCTTACGAAGAAGAAGAGACGGGATCCTCCGAGGGTAGAAGATGAAGGGGATGGTTCGGGCGACAAGGAGATTGTCCAAACTTTTGATGAGGACATCGAGGAAGAGTCGGCTCAGCAGCCGGGTGAAGAGGGGCAGCCACCGGAGGAGCAGCCCAAACACGCCATCACTGAGGCCGAGGTCCATGTTGCGAAGAGCCCCGGAACCGAGGCTGTCGAAGAAAAGGAAGAAGAGGTAGCGGGAAAGGAAGATCCCACTCAGCTATTGACCATGAGGGCACCCGTCAAAAGCCTCGTATTCTATGAGGACTCCGATGAGGAAGGGGACGCTGCCAAAGAAAAAGAAGAGCTGGAAAAGGGGGCCGAGGTCTTGCCTCTGACAGAGAAGGGTGAGGGCAGCCACGAGAAGCCCAAGGACAAGGCTGCCATTCCCGACTGGCTGAAAAAATAACTTGAAAAGACTACTCCTGTTCTAAGCGACCCGAGGTCAAGATTGGAGGCCATCTTGGCTCGATCTCTAGCCACACCAAAGAAGGAGAAGAAGCCTAAGGTTCGTTCCAGGGTAACCATGGACGCTTCTGGCTCCCGAGTAGCACAAGTGGCAACGCCAACTGTTGGCCAGGCCGGAGTAAGCTACAATATTGCCACCATCAACCTAGGGACGGCCACCAGGGAACAGAAGGTTGGACATCTCGAGGAGTCAGTGGCTACGGTAGTGCAACTGATTAAGCAGGATAAGATCACCAAGGATGAACTAAAGGCGCAGGTTGCTGCCCTAACTGACTACATCCAACAATGGTCTTCAATCGACGACCTCCCCACTACCTCTACGGTCGCGCCACAGCTGCTCTCCAAGGAACAAATAGATAAGCTGGAAAGAAGGAAGAACCTGGAAAAGACCACGGAGGACTGGTTCCAGCAGGTTGTGAAGGTCGGGAACATAGGGATTGGCTTGGCCGTGCAGATAGCCAACAAGTTCCTGGATCTGGTTCGGTCCTTGGAAGGCACAAGGAAGCTCTACACCAACTTCCCCGCGATCTACGACTCTGCCTTCCCGAAGGTTGAGGCCATCCTCCAAATGCCAGAAAGCTCGTGGGAAGAGAAGCTAGAATTGAAGAAGGAAGATCACTGGCTGGTAGACATATGGCACCGGGACCTCATCCACTGTAAAGAGAGAATGGAGCAGATCCAGAGCAGGGCTGATCTAGATATTGCGTGGATCAAGGAAATTCGAGCAGAATGCACCGAATACCTGAAATTGATAACAGGCCATGATATGCCCACAGTGCAGTTAGATGCGGAGAAGGTTAGGCCCTATTTTGAGGAGAAGATGAAGGATGGGGCAGCCGGAGATATCACGATAGACTCCCTAAGTTTTGTTGCCCGTGCCCTTAATAGATCAGAGCTTTTCAGAGATCAGAGCTCAAAGTATGATGAAGACTGGAAGCGGCTGGAAGAGAACGCCAAAGAATGGAGCTACCAGACGTTGAAGTGCAAAATCCTCGAAATAGACAAGCTCCAGGCCGTCATCCTCAAGTAGATTGATCACGCAGCCTCCGAGGAGCAACCAGACAGCCCAGCCAAAGAAAAAGACCTCCCAGAAAGGTAGCTACAGCCAAAGGAACAGCAATCAGCTACAGGACGAAAATGCAAATAGTGTCATCCACTAGATGACAAAATAGGGAAAAGACAGAATATGTTTTAAAATTGTAAATCTATTTGGGGGTAGGTGAAACCCTATTTTGTAATGAATCTTGGCCACACAATTGTAATGAATCTTAGCCATTCATTTAACTTTTGAAACACTATAAATAGAGGACTCCCCTCATTTGCAAAGTGAGAGTTGAGTTGTTGTAAAGACATGCTGCTGAAATATATGAGAAATAGCATTGACTTGGTGCATTTCCTTGTGTTCTCTCATGTTAATTGATTCATTTCTCCAATCTTAGATGTTAGCTTAGATCTCTTTGCTGTTTAGTTAGCTGTTCATGTTACTTTGATAATCTTAGGAATGCTGTTGGCTGTTCATGAAAATTCCTGCTTTGTTGATAACTCCTTAGTCCATACTTTTTGCTGTTTGCTGAAGGTAGACAGCTTTGCAAAGTTAGCCTGGACCTGATTTAAGCTGCCTCAAACACTTATCTTTAGTTCATGCATGTATGTGGTGAATGAAGGATACAAATCTGCAGCCCTTAGAAGATTGCACAACTCCCATGATATTGTGAAATTCCTGGTTAAGTGGGAGATTGTTTGAAGGAATTGTCCATTGCAGGGATTCCATTATCACTGTTCGCAGCAAGCTTTAGGCTTAGGAACTTTCTTCTCCTTCGCTCTTTTTCACTTTCTTTAGGAATTGAACAACACCAAGGTTCATTATACCTTATAAAGCTGAATCTAACAACTAGATGGAGTTCAAGATTGCTGTTTGAACCTGCAGCCAACACCTGAATGCTTTCATGCTAAGAACTCCCCTTTTGAAGATCCTACTTCGTGTTTCACATCCACGCTTTGTATTCCCGTAAGGCCGCCTTGTGATTCCAGCAAATCACATCAACTACTGAGGTATCTAAGCACTGTCATGACCTGACATTCGAGAGACCTTGGGATAGTGTTCTGCAATCCGATTGTGGAAGATTGTCTTTCAAGAGAGGTAGTGCACCTACGCACTGCCTGTGTTGAGAAGTGCATAAAAACACCATCAACAGAACTGGCACTAGAAGGAGGGCCACGATTGGAATACTAAGGTGCAAGATAAAGCGAAGCTGGATCGGATCAGATCATTCTCCCCAGAAAGGTTTCAAAGGATTCTACGATCAGCGCCAAACAAGGGAGAATTTGAAGAATTGCAGCCTCCCACGAGGGCAAAACGAGCGCAAGGAAGCAGTTTCGTCTCTTCCTCCTTTCCATCCGCCTCCATTTCACCTCCACCTTCACTTGGCTGGCCTTCATCTTCCACCCAACCATCTCAAACAGCATTTGCAGGTCTTCCTTCCGGCAGCCAGGGGCTCGCTCCTCTCCCGGCCCTTTCAGCCCAAAGCATAGTCCAGACAGCCATAGCTCAAGGGCAGCCCCGAATCGTGGTTGTATTGCCAATACAGCCCCAAGTACCCGTTCTCCAGCAGCAAGTTCCACCTCCGCCTCCCCTCATGGCTTGGCTTACGCATAACCCGTCGCCGATACACTTTGCTGTTTACAATGACATGCCTAAGAATCTGGAGGGCTTTTGTTCGAAATTCCATCCCCGCGATATGCAAAGGACAGCCGAAGAGCATATCAAGATATTCGAAATGGCAATTACTGAAATGCAGGTGGGTCACGAGGACGTGGCGTGTTGCCTTTTTCTGCATTCATTGGGAGAAGAGGCCTTCTACTGGTATATCAATCTGCCAAGGGGATCCATCACCTCGTGGAATTTGATGAAGAATGTCTTTCTACAGAAGTACAAGATTCCTGTCAATCCCGCATCAACAGTTCATGTCCATCAGAAGGGAGATCAACGAGCCTATCGGTTCATTTAATGATCGCTTCCACCGGGCTCACATGAGGCTTCAGGACCCATATGTCCATAATGATGCGACTGCTCTACCAGTTTACTACGCCGCCCTGGACAACCTTACCTCGGCATTGGTAAAAAGGATGCGCCTGCCGCCTGCTACTCTGTTGGCCGCCTATGCGGAGGCCGTCGTGGCAAGCGCCGACTTGGGGCAAAATATTTTCGGCCCGCTGCCCTCTTTGGGGCCTGTCGCCCACCCAATGCAAATTCAGGGGCTCAATCAGGCGTTTGCTCACCAAACGCCTCTCATGAACCAGGTGCCACAATTTCCTATGGTGTCGCATCCTGGACAGCCGTTGAATTATGCGCCTCCAACGACTTCGTATATGCAGCCCCATCAGCAATACAACTATCCTCAAATAGCCCCGCAACAGCAGGCATTCTCCCAACAGCCCCAGGCGCCGTTATACTTGTCAGGACCGGACTTTCCTCCAGCTTACCAAAATCAGCCGGCGACCACGCCTTCTTTTCTCTAAAATCTAGCTCTGTCCCCTGGAGGTGTGGCCGAGAAGGACAAGCTAGCAGAGGTAACCGAGATGATCAAGAAGATGTCCACAGAGATGACGCATTTGAAGAACCAGAATAATCAGCTGCAGGCCTCCCAACGTAACTTTCAGGCCAATCTCAACAGGGACAGTTGGGAGTCTCGAGACAATAGAGACAACAGAGACAATCGGGAAGCAGGCACTTCCTCGGGGCAAAATTATGAGAGGGGGCAAAACTCCAATCAAAATGGAGAAAGAAGACCTTCTCAGAGGTAGAACCGCACATGGAACACCAGGCCCAACAACGGTGGTGTCCCCACGCCATTTGATCAACCAGCGGGCAATGACCGAACATCTAGTGGTGTGTATCTGGTCGAGGCAGCTTTGTCCGGATGGTGCCGACTTCACAAAACCAGCAGGCACTCTGAGCTGGACTGTCCTGAGTTTCAAACAGCTGCTGAAATCTTCCAGGTAGAGGTGCAGAATGTCATCGACAACGCCAACTGCAGGGACATTGTCCCATCGGAGCCCTATGATTCCTCATGTCTGGTGGTCAATCAGGCGCCATTTCCGCGAGGAGACCGCAACGAACCCGAAGTCGAGCCCACCCCCATCGAGGACGAGAAAGTGCAAGAGGTAAGTAACGAATCGGCCTTAGCTCAGCTTTTTGATTCGGTAGATAACGGTCTGGTGGATGAAGAAGAGCCATTTGTGGATGAGGTCCACATGTTCCATCAATGGTCTAATCCCTATTTCCTTAGGAATAGGCAAGCCGGTGGACCCTTCGCCACTTCTACCCCGCCGAACAACTTCGCCACCCCGCCTGATCCTCATGCTAGCAATAACCCGGGGTTACCCCACATACCTACCCAATATTTCAACAGGAACCAATCCCAAAACCAACCGCAAGGTCAGCCCCAGAGCCAACCCCAAAATCTGCCTGGGCAAACAAAGATTCAAACCCCTAGCTCTCCCATAGGCCAGGCCTTTAGCTCTGAAATTGAACAAATGGGTGAATATGTGGCAGAAGAATTCAAGAAGGTCAAAATCAATTTGTCAGCCTTTGAATTGCTCAAGGTTCCTGCCGTGAGGCATGCCTTCTTCAGGGTCCTGAATGGGACTCCGTCTTCTAACACCGCTCAGGAAATTCTAGCCAAAAGGGTAACCTTTGAAGAGCCCAGGAAAGAACAGGAAATACAGGAAAATGCTGGAAGAAGGAATAATGCGCCTACGAATCAATCAGCGAATAGATACATCGAAAAGGAGCCAGAAAGGGCTAGTAGGCAGCCTCCCAAGGACCAGCAATTTAAGCAAACCAAGGATACCAGCAGCGATAGGAACAAAGGCCAAATAGCTCAAATGGACACACCCGTTGGTATCCTCCAAGGGAGACCGGAAACTCCCCCGTTCCTAACTTCTATCAGGGTCTTTGGGAAGAACTTGCACAACTGCCTACTCGATTCAGGCGCGTCTGCCAACGTTATGCCCTTGGCCGTGTGCAAAGCTCTTGGCATCACTCCCACACCCTCAAAGAGAAAAGTCACCCAGCTGGACAAAATAGAGATCACCATTATGGGTGAGATAAACTGCATTCCCATGCAAATTGCTGCAGACCCCCGGATACAGCAAGTTGTGGATATCCAAGTGGAAGACATACCTGATGCCTATGGAATCATTCTTGGGAGAGAGTTTACCAAGGCGCTGAACGGATACACCGCCACCGACCTATCTCACATGTGGTTGCCGTGGAAGGGGCTACCAAATCAAATTCGTATTGACCATGAACCCCGGATGAAATATATGATCACGGAATACAATAATCTCAAGGAGGTGTTGTTCGCAGAGACTGACCTGGGGAATTACCACCCTTTTGCTTACCAAAATGAGCTTGAGCTTCAAGAAGAATGGACAGATGAAGTATTGCTGGTATTATGCAGCCCCTCGGCGGGTTCCGAGCAAATGCCCCAAAATGAAGAAATGTTGGCAGAAACTGATGACGAGCCGATTCAAAGTGACGAATGGGGATTGCTCGATGGCTTCCAAGAGTTTATGGGAAAGTGTGCAAGAGATCAGCTCAGCCTAGGAGCTAGGATGAATTTCCAAGACTTTTTATTTCTGAATTGGTGTAGGGTTCACAACACTGCTCACTCCGAGTTCGACTGTTGCTTGTGCCAAGCAGCAGTCGAGCAGGTTAAGAAAACCGCTGCTCCTCCGACGGAAATACCAAAGGAGGCACCGCCCGAATCACCTGCGGGTTGTTGCCTCAACCAGGAAAGCCTTCTTAAGATCACTAGACCAGATGTCCGGCCAAAAGAGAACGAAGGCTCAATCAAACCTGAGAATAAGGAATCCTCCGAGTGTTGGACGCTCCGGTTTGATGGATCAAAATCAAGACAAGGAGCTGGAGCGGGGATTGAGCTCATCAGTCCGACGGGTAAGACATTTCTTGCTGCCCATCGATTATAGTTTTATTGCACCAATAACGTGGCAGAATACGAGGCCTTGGTCCTCAGCCTTCTTATGACCTTGAGGAAGAATGTGAAAGTACTACAAATCTTCGAGGATTTTGCACTTGTGGTTAAGCAGGTCAGGAGATTGTACTCATGCCATGATCGAAGACTCACCAACTATAGACACAGGGTGTGGGACCTCCTAGAGGGCCTAGATGCAATCAACATATAGTTGGTTCCCCGTGCTCAAAATCGCACAGCTGATGCCTTAGCTCAAGCAGCTAGCACATTACAACCCCTCTCTTTGTCTGGGCTTAAGAAGTTCACTGTTGAGCTGACATCTACGCCATCAGTCCCGGATAATGTCACTCACATGCAGGTCTTCAATGACGACAAGCATATCCTCCAGTTCAACACAAGCTCTGATGTCTTTGCTGCCCAAATAATCGATGAAGCTGATCCACCGGAGGCTGAGTTGGACATAGAAGGGGTTATCAATTTGAAAACCAACACGATCCCTAGAGGGATGGTTCAGCTGGAGCGTGTATTCGACCTGGATCAGATCAGGGATCAAGACCGGCAAATGAAAAAGGAGACTATAAGCAACCAGTGCCATGCTCACAACTTGGGAACGACCGAGGATATCAAGAATGTTTTTATTGGAAAGGTATGCACACCCGAAGAGAAGAGGGGAATTACGGATGCCTTGCGCAGATATCCTGACGTGGTGGCATGGAGTTACGAAGACTTGAAAACATACGACACATCGGTCATCACGCATACCATCCCTCTAAAGACTGAGGTGAGGCCCTTCCGTCAGTGGCAGCGCCCTATTAATGCCCTGCTAGAACCTATTGTTTACAAGGAGGTGCAAAAATTACTTTCAGCAAGGATCATCTTTCCCGTTAGGCATTCTACATGGGTGGCTAACTTGGTCCCGGTCAGGAAAAAGAATGGAGAGAGCAGATTGTGCGTGGATTTCCGTAATCTCAACCGCGCCTCAGAAAAGGACAACTATCCGGTGCCCTCACTGGATGAAGTGCTGCAAATTGTCAACGGCTCCCAGATGATGTCGTTCCTTGATGAATACTCCGGGTATAATCAAGTAATGGTACAATACGAGGATCACATAAGACTACGCTCACCACTAAGGGAACATTCACAGACAGAGAATGCCGCTTTGGGCTCATCAACGCCGGTGCCACTTTCCAACATGCCATGGATATCACTTTCAAGGACCTGATTGGCAAATGTATAATCATCTATATTGATGATTTGACTGTATTCTCCAAGAAGCGAGGTGATCACGTCTCTGACCTATGTAAAGTATTTCGTGATGCTGGAATTCAGGGTTTCTCTCAACCCCAAGAAGTGCATTTTTGGAGTGACCGAAGGCAGACTACTCGGGCACATCATCTCAGAGTAGGGAATCTCCATTGATCCTGAGTGCATCGAGTCACTACTCAAGAATCAGCCCCCGGGCAGCAAGAAGGAATTAAAGTCTTTCTTCGAAAAGATTAATTTCGTCCAAAAATTCATTACCGGCTTCGCGGAAATAGTCAAACCTCTCAATGCCATGCTCAAGCAGGATGCTAAAGTTGAATGGACGCCAGAGGCTAAACAATCCTTTGAGGAGATCAAAAGAGCCATTGCTGAGGCGCCTGTGTTGGTCAGTCCAGATTATTCGAAGCCGTTCTACATTTATTCATTCGCTTCAGAGAATTCGTGTGCCAGTATGTTGACCCAAAAGGATGACGAAGGAAATGAGCATCCGATCACCTTCATGAGTGCACCCCTCAAGGATGCTGAATTGCGTTACCACAACATAGAAAAGCAGGCATACGCTCTCGTCAGGGGAGTAAAGAAATTCAGACACTACATTCTACGCAACAAGGTGTTTGCAATCGTCCCTGACCCAGCAGTCAAAACGCTTCTCATGCAAAACGAGTTGGGCGAACGGAGGGCCAAGTGGGTCACCCTGCTCCAAGAATATGATATGGAGATCCAACCAATGAAATTGGTACGAGGACAGGCACTCACCCGCACAATGGCCGAAATAGCAACAAAGGCCGGACCTGAACTCACGGTGCAGCAATATCAACTTGAAGATGTCTCCCCGGGAGAGTGGTATCAAGACGTCGTTTATTTTCTGCTTAATCATAAGTGTCTGTCGCATTTGCAAGGAGTTCAGAAGAGGGCCCTCAGATTGAAAAGCAATGGTTATATGTTACAAGGGTCCATTCTCTATAAGAAGAATCATGAGGGCGTTTATCTAAGATGCCTCGGCAAGGAGGAAGCGGAACGTGTTTTGAGGGAGTTTCACGATAAGTTTGGTACAGGCCATGGATCGGGTTCTTCTACGGCCCATCAGATATTAAGGGCAGGGTACTACTGGCCAACTGTCTTCAAAGATGCCCATGGCCATGTCCGTTCATGCCATACGTGCCAGACCGCTGCCACCAGGGAGAGGAATGTTGCTGTCCCACTACAGCCCGTGTTGGAGGTAAGGCCTTTTGCACAGTGGGGTCTCGACTTCATCGGTCCGGTAAGCCCTCCATCATCTGCGGGACACAGGTACATTCTAACCTCTACTGATTATTGTACTAGATGGACGGAAGCAATAGTTTGTAAGCATTGTACAACTGAAGTAGTTACTGATTTCTTAGAAAGTTTTATTTTAAATCGCTTTGGTTGTCTGTATGCTCTAGTATGTGACAATGGACCTGCCTTCGCTTCTTTAAAATTTGCTAGCTGGGCGTTTGACTATGGGATCGCCCTCAAATTTTCATCCAATTACTACCCTCAGGGCAATGGTCTTGCCGAGTCCACAAACAAGAATTTGATTACCGTGATCAAAAGGCTGCTAGATAGGAATCCCAAGGACTGGCATACCCAGCTCCGTTTCGCCCTTTGGGCTGATCGCACCCGCCATAAGGCTGCCCTTGGTGATTCTCCGTTCCACCTTGTCTATGGTCTTGAGCCAATATTCCCCATCCACCTGAAAATTCTGACTCTTCAATTCATCAACGACTTTTATGAAGGAGGAGATCATAGGGAAGCTCGTTTAGCTGAACTTTTACATTTAGAGGAAGTTCGAGATCGCGCAATAGAAAATTTTGCCAAACATCAGGGCGTGGTAAAGAGATGGTTCGACCGCCGAGCCAAAATCAAGGCCTTTAGGATTGTAGATTTGGTCCTATACTGGGACAAGGCCCGTGAAAAGAGAGGGGGCACAATAAATTCGACAAGCTCTGGCTTGGCCCCTTTCAGATAGCTGAGATTTTGGGAGATAATGCCTTCCGTCTAAAGCACTTAACTGGTGAGAACGTCCCGTTGCCAGTCAACGGGCAGCACCTCAAGCATTACTTCCAAGCTTGAGCTCCTTCGAGCTCTTTGCTGTAAATACCTGTGCATAGGTTAGATTAGTGGCTTTCTTGTTTGTTGTGTTTTGTTCGCGTCGCTTTTTGCTTTCCCTTCCCGACAGTTTTGTTTTGAAAGATGTTTCCTGCTCCTTTGCGGTGGCTGTGCTTGCCTGACAAACGGTTCACTCTGCTGACCGCTCTTCATGTTCTGTGGCTAAACATTCATTCTAGACTATTGGTCTTTCCAAAGCTCTCCGCGAATGATTTCTCTGTCTGAATTCTGCTCAGAACTTGACCTTTTGCTGGATCTTCTTACCCACATCTCGAATCTCGCACGCATTACATAATAATAAATTCTGAAGGACCGTGCTGTGGTTATCATGACACCCAAGTAAGTGAAATATCTTAAGTCTACTCCAGTGACCACTGCAATTTCAAACCCATTGTAGGCTTCAATGCCTACCCGGTCAAGCTAAATGGTAAAAGAGAAATGGAATATCAAAGTAAAAGGAAGAGAAAAGAAACTCTGAAAAAAGAAAATAAACGACCGTATGGGTGTTCGGATAACTCTACCGGGGCTATGGACGCCCGTCCGGCAGTAGAGCAATATCCATGAGATTGTAGCGACAACTCTACTGGGGCTATGGAGGCCTGACTGGCAGCGGGGCAATGTCCAGGTTACTTTTGGTGTTAGGCAACTTACGTAGCTCACTTGGTTCGAGTAATAACCCTGGTTACTATCCCTAGGAAAGGAATGAATTCACTCCACACACACTTTCGAGATGTCATGTAAGCTGACCCAATTAAGGATCCTGTTCTCCCTGATTCATCCTCGGAAGCCACTCCTGGTCTGCGAAACCAGAGATTTTGGGTCTTGAAT
>VDFB02193963.1:29028-49471 GCA_007258455.2 Sequoia sempervirens | reverse complement strand
GTTTAATGGTTACAGGGTTAATGGTTTGGGGTTTAGGGTTTTAGGAGTTGGTGGTGGTGGTGGAACTTCAAAGTTTTGTTTTGGGTTTTTTCTATTTTATAAAGTAACACATAGGACTAATAGTTGAACACAATAAATGGTTATGGTGAGCACTATAACTTTTTGAAAATCCTTCACATTTAATGGGAAAATACATGTTATTTATTGTGCTCACCTTTTATATTTGTAATAGGAAAAACTATTAATATAAAATTATCCAATGCTTGTACTGATGGAACTTCAAATTTTGTTCCTAATGTTTCACTCATGTCCTACCTTATGTCACTGGGCTTTCATGGTGTTTGAAAATTTCTTAGGGCTGGGGTTTTAGCTTTGTCTTCATCTTAAACCCTTGTGTTTACGTAATCCCTTGGTCGGGATCTATTTCACAGTTACCTTTTTTGAAGGGTTTTAAAAACATCTTATGCCCATTGTTCCATCTAGGCCATGTCCCTTTGGTCTTAATATTTTATTTCCTTTGCGGGTTTTATTTTCCTAAGTCTTGGTTGGCCCTGTGATGAACGCTTTTAAAAAAAATTATGTCGTTGTTTTCCATCCACCTAGTAATGTCCCCTTGCCCTTTAATGAATGTTTTATTTTTCAGAAGGATGAAATTCGCACTATCATCAATCAAAATTCCTTCAAGATCAATGGTTTCCCACCATCCCATGATCGGGAATTGTAAGATGGCGATATCGCGGGCGGGCGACACGTGTCCCATATGTGGATCAAATTTGTGTGACTGTTCATCAACTGTCCTTTGATCTGAGCCATTCCCTGCCATCCCGCGATGGTTGCTTTGGTTGATTGTGAAATCACGGGCGGCTGCCACGTTGACTGTAGAAGGTGGGGCCCGAGGAAATTTTCCATCTGCCTAGTAATGTCCCCTTTCCCTTTAATCAATGTTTTATTTTTTAGAAGGATGAAATTTTCCCTACCATCGATCAAAATTCCTTCAAGATCAACGGTTGCTTGCCATCCCGTGATCAGAAATTGTAGGCTAGCGATATCGCGGGCGGGCAACATGTGTCCCATCTGTGGATCAAATTTGTGCGACTGTTCATCAACTATCCTTTGATTTGAGTCGTTCCCCGCCATCCCGTGATGGTTGCTTTGGTTGATTGCGAAATCACGGGCGGCTGCCACGTCGACTGTACAAGGTGGGGCCCAAGGAAATTTTCCATCCGCCTAGTAATGTCCCCTTTCCCTTTAATGAATGTTTTATTTTTTAGAAGGATGAAATTTTCGCTGCTATCGATCAAAATGCCTTCAAGATCAACGGTTGCCTGCCATCCCGTGATCGGGAATTGTAGGATGACGATATCGCGGGCAGGCAACATGTGTCCCATCTGTGGATCAAATATGTGTGATTGTTCATCAACTGTCCTTTGATCTGAGTCGTTCCCCACCATCCCGCGATGGTGCTTTGGTTGATTGCGAAATCACGGGCAGCTGCCACATGGACTGTACAAGGTGGGGCCCGAGGAAATTTTCTATCTTCCTAGTAATGTCCCCTTTTCCTTTAATGAATGTTTTATTTAATAATATATATAAAATACGCCGAGAGATATCCTTCTCAAGGTGCCTATTCAATAAAAATTTGATTAAAAATTAGGTTTCGAAGGATATCATAATAATTTGAATTAATATTTATAATTAATAACTTAATATCATAATAAGTTAACTTACTATTAATTATAAATAATAAAACTGTTCATAATAAGTTAACCTTACTATTAATAATTAAAATAATAATAATCAAAATCTAAGTTAACCAATGTTAATAATTATAATAATAATAAATTTGATTAATTTCTAACTAAGGTTAACTTATTATTAGGTTAGCACTTAATTCACAATAAATTAATAATGATTAACTATAAATAATTACGCTTAAGCTATTAAATTATGTTTTAACTATAACCTTTAACTACAATCCTAACTATAATTATTATCATAATGTTTATACTCACATATTTTAAGTTAACTATAACTCTAAACTTATTATAATGATAAGGCTAGGGATTACATTTTTCAAGGTTAGGGGTCCAAATTCTAGTTTTACAAAATGAATTCATGCTTTTCAAGGGATTAGGGGTTGATTTAGGGTTAGGGCTAGATTTGTGTGAGGGTTCTAGGATCAATTAAGGTTAGGGTCTCATAGGGCTGCACTACTTCATTACAATCCAATATGGCTAGGTTAGTGTTGGGGTTAGCCTTCAATAATGCTTACATTTTGGTTAAGTTTAGGGTTCATTTAGGTTAGGAATAATGTTCACTTGGGATTAGGGTTAGGTTTTAATTAAGGTTCAATTAATGTTAGGTTTTGATTAGGGTTACATATAATAAAATTGATTAAAGATAGGGTTATTTATGGAATTTATTTTTAATGTTATATAAGTTATATAATGGGAACTTAATTAGGATTATGACTCTATTAGCATTAAATTAGGTTGATTTAGGGTAAAGATTAAGATTTAATTACACTTGTGGTTCAATCTAAGATTAGCTATAGGATTAAATTAATATTACTATTAAGGTCTGGGTTCAAATAAGGTTAGGGGTTAAATTAGGCTAGCAACCAATGACAT
The DNA here is from genome assembly GCA_007258455.2 of Sequoia sempervirens. NCBI lineage: Eukaryota > Viridiplantae > Streptophyta > Pinopsida > Cupressales > Cupressaceae > Sequoia > Sequoia sempervirens. Next base: position 46,841 of record VDFB02193963.1, on the reverse strand, counting down.
CTGCCATGGTTAAATTTTAACAAAGTTTTTAAATTAATATATTAAAACTACCATACCATATTTAACAAATTAGTGTTAGGGTTAGGTTTAGGGTTGAAATAGAATTATGATTCAAGGTTATCATTAAGGTTTGATTACACTTATGATTGAAATTAGTGTTTAATGAGGGTTAGGGTTAGGTTTATAATTCATTTAAGGTTTATAATTAGGGTTAGGGTTGGGGTTAGTAGTAGTGTTTAGGTTATCATCACAAATAGGAATTAGGGTTAGGGTTAGGGTTAGGGTTAGGGTTAAGGTTAGGGATAGGTTAGAGTTAAAATTGGGAATGGGGTTGGGGTTATCATCACAAATAGATTTATCATCATGAATAGGAGTTAGGGTTATCATCACAAATAGGGATTTTGGTTAGGGTTAGTGTTAGGGTTATGGTTAGGGTTAGAGTTAAAATTGGGATTAGGGTTGGGGTTATTATTACGAATAGGTTTATCATTGCGAATAGGATTAGGGTTAGGGTTAGGGTTATGGTTACAGTTAGGGTTATCATCATAATGAAGTTCATCATGAATAAGATTAGGGTTAGGGTTATCATTACCAATAGGCTTATAATCATTAATAGGATTAGGGTTATGATTATCACAATGAATAGGGATTAGGGTTAGGGTTAGGGTTATGGCTATGGTTAGAGTTAGGGTTATCATCATGAATAGGATTGTGGTTAGGGTTAGTGTTGGGGTTAGGATTAGGGTTAGAATTAGGGTTAGGTTTATTATCACAAAAAGGATTAGGGTTAGGGTTAGGATTAAGGCTAGGGTTAGGGTTATAATCTTGAATAGATTTACCATCACAAATAAGGATTAGGGTTAAGGTTAGGGATAGAGTTAGGGTTAGGATTATGGTTAGGGTTAGGGTTAGGGTTATGATTATGGTTAGGGATATGTTTATAAATGATAAATATAGTAATTTGGTTAGGTTTAGAGTTAAAATTGGGATTAGAGTTGGGGTTATCATTGTGAATAGGTTTATCATGACGAATAGGGTTTGAGTTAGTGTTACGGTTAGGGTTATGGTTACGGTTAGGGTTATGATCATGATTAGGTTCTTCATCACGAATAGGATTATCATCATGAATAAGATTAGGTTTAGGGTTAGTGTTAGGATTAGGGTTAGGGTTATCATCACTAATAGGCTTATCATCATGAATAGGGATTAGGGTTAGGGTTAAGGTTAGGATTATGGTTAGGGTTAGGATTAGGGTTATGATTATGGTTAGGGATATGTTTATAAATAATAAAAATAGTAATTTTGTTAGAAAATAATTAAAATTGGGATTAGGATTGGGGTTATCATCACAAATAGGTTTATCATGACACATAGGGTTAGGGTTAGGGTTAGTGTAAGGGTTATGGTTATGGTTAGGGTTATGGTTATAGTTAGGGTTATCATAATGATTAGGTTCTTCATCATGAATAGGATTATCATCACAAATAAGATTAGGGTTAGGGTTATCATCACAAATAGGGATTAGGGTTAGGGTTAGTTTTAGGGTTAGGGTTAGGGTTATGGTTATGGTTATGGTTAGAGTTAGGGTTATCATCATGAATATGATTAGGGTTAGGGTTAGTGTTAGGGTTAGGATTAGGGTTAGGTTTATCATCACGAAAAGGATTAGGGTTAGGGTTATAATCTTGAATAGGTTTATCATCACAAATAGGGATTAGGGTTAGGGTTAGGGGTAAGGTTAGGATTATGGTTAGGGTTAGGGTTAGGGTTAGGCTAGGATTAGGGTTAGGTTTATCATCATGAAAGGATTAGGGTTAAGGCTATCATCATGAATAGGTTTATCATCACCTAATAAGGTCAAGGTTAGGGTTAGTGTTAGATTAGGATTAGGTTAGGTTATCACTACAAATAGGGATTAGGTTAGGTTAGTTTTAGGGAGTTAGGGTTAAGGTTAGCAGTGGGCTATGGTTAGGTTATGTTAGGTTAGGATTAAGGCTAGGGTTAGATTGGACATTAAGATTAGATTAGGACCCAACCATAACCATAACCCCAAATCACAATCCTAACCCTAATCCTAGAATCCTAAACTCACTAAACCCTAACCCTAACTTCTATTCCTAATTCTAACCTTAACCCTAATCCTAAACCTTACCCTAACCCTAACCCTAAACAAAATCAATAAACCTAACCCTAATCCTAATCCTAACCCTAACCATAACCCTAACACTCATCCTAATCCTAACCTAATTATACCCTAACCCTAATGCTAACGCTAACTCTAACCCTAACCCTAGCCCCAACCTTGACCTAATTAAACCATAACTCTAATCCTAATCCCAATCCTAAAACTAACCCTAACCCCAATTCTAACCCTAAATAAAACTAAAAAACCTAACCCTAATCATAATCTTATCCCTAACCCTAAATCTAACCCTAATCCTAACCCTAACCCTAATCCTAACCCTAACCATAATCATAATCTTAATCACAATCCTAACCTAGTTAAACCCTAACCCTAATCCTAATCCTAACCCTAACCCTAACCCTAACCCTAATCCTAATCCTAATCGCAATCCTAACCTAATTAAACCCTAACCCTAAACCTAACCCTAAACCTAACCCTAACCCTAACCCTAACCCTAACCCTAATCCTAACCCTAACCCTGACCCTAACCCTAACCCTAATCATATCCCTAACCCTAATACTAGTGCTAACCCTAAACCTAATCCTAACCCTAATCATATTAACTATCATATTATAGTATATTAATTATTATAATAATTTTATAATTTTATAATACTATAATAAAATATATAATAAAAAAAATAAAAATTATTTAAGATATTACATGTTGCCCCGCAACTACTATTGGCATATATGGCGCCTAATTTTTAATCAAATTTTTATTATAAAAATTGAATAGACACCTTGATAAGGATATCTCTTGGCATATTTTATATATATTATTAAAATAATATATATATATGCTAGTATATATTTAATAATATATATAAAATACGCCGAGAGATATCCTTCTCTAAGGCACCTATTGCACTTTTATGTGAGAAATTGATTTAAAAAATAGGCGCCTCGAGAAGGATATCTCTCAGGCATATTTTATATATATTATTAAATATATATATGCTAGTAGAAATTGCAACACAACATGTAATATCCTTAATAAATTATTTTTATATTTATATATTTTATATTAAATAATTATAATAATTAATATATTATAATATGATAGTATAATATTTGTAATATTATTTAAAAAATAATATATATAACTTAATATTTAAATGTTAAGTTAAAATATATTAATATATTTTAAGTATATTTATAATATTATAATAAAAATATTATATCAACAATATTTAGTTAGGATTAGGGTTAGGGTTAAGGTTAAGAGATATAGTTAAGGTTAGGATTAGGTCTGGAGATATAGTTAGGGTTAGGGTTAGAGTTAATATATAGTTAGGGTTATGGTTAGAGTTAATATTACCATGAGAGACAAGGTTTGCATTAAAATTAGGGTTAGGGTTATATACATGTAATATCTTAAATAAATTATTTTTATATTTATATATTTTATATTAAATTATTATAATAATTAATATATTATAATATGATAGTATAATATTTGTAATTCAATTTTAGAAAATAATATATATAATTTAATATTTAAATGTTAAGTTAAAATATATAAATATATTTTTAGTATATTTATAATATTATAATAAAAAAATATTATATCATCAATATTTAGTTAGGATTATGGTTAGGGTTAAGGTTAAGAGATATAGTTAAGGTTAGGGTTAGGTCTAGAGATATAGTTAGGGTTAGGGTTAGAGTTAATATATAGTTAGGATTGGGGTTAGGGTTAATATTAGGATGACAGACATGGTTTGCATCAAAATTAGGGTTAGGGTTATCATCAAGATAAGCTTAGGATTAAGGTTCGGGTTAGCATGAGGATTAGGGTTACAATAAGGTTTAGGGCCAAGTTTAGGGTTAATATATATAGTTAGGGTTGGGGTAATAATTGGGGTTAAGGTTATCAAGATTAGGGTTATAGTTATGTTTTGGATCAAGTTTAGGGTTAGGATTATGGTTAGGTTGGGGTTAAGAGATATAGTTAGGCTTAGGGTTTAGGTTAGGATTAGGGCTACAGATATAGTTAGGGTTAGAAATATGGTTAACATTATGATGAGGGTCAGGGTTCGCATCAAAATTAGGGTTAGGGTTAGCATTAAGATTAAGGTTACATTTAGGTTTGTTGTCAAGTTTAGGGTTAATAGTTATAGTTAGGTTTGGGGTAATAATTGGGGTTAAGGTTATCAGGATTAGTGTTATAGTTATGTTCTCGATCAAGTTTAGGGTTAGGATTATGGTTAGGTTGGGGTTAAGAGATATAGTTAGGTTTAGGGTTTAGGTTAGGATTAGGGTTAGAGATATAGTTAAGCTTATGGTTATGGTTAAGAGATATAGTTAGGGTTATAAATATGGTTAACATTAAGATGAGGGTTAGGGTTTGCATCAAAATTAGGGTTAGGGTTAGCATGAAGAATAGTTTAATAGGATTAGGTTTAGGATTAGCATTAGGATTAAGGTTACATTTAGTGTTTTATAACCCAGGGCCTAACACTAATGCTAGCCCTAACCTTAACCATAAGCCTATTTCTAACACCAATTCTTTCACTAACCCTAACCTTCAACCCTAACCCTAAATATAGCTTATCCCTATCTTTAACCCTAATTATACCCTAACTCTAACCCTAACCCTCCCTAAGTGAACCTTAACCATAATCCTAATGCTAAACCTAATTCTAATCTAATGCTAATTTAACCCTAATTAAACCCAAACTCTAATCATAATTACACTCTAACCCTAACCCTTATCCTAGTTGAACCCTTAACCCTAATTGAACCCAAACCCTAATCCTAATTACACTCTAACCCTAACATATATATATTTAATAATATATATAAAATATGTCGAGAGATATCCTTCTTTCTCATCTATTTTTTTATCAATTTCTCACATAAAAGTGCAATAGATGCCTGAGAAGGATATCTCTCAGCATATTTTATATATATTATTAAATATATATAAGCTAGGGTAAGTGTTAAGGTGAGGATTAGGTTTAGGTTTATGGTTAAGGTTATAATTTGAATTAATTTTAGTTATAGAATTAGGGTTATGGTTAGATATAGATTTAGAATTAGGGTTGGGGTTAATTTTAATTCTACCCTTAACCATAATTCTAATCCTATTTGTAATTCTAATTCTTATACTAATCCTAATTCTAACTACAATCCTAATTGAATCATAAACTTAACCTTTATCATAACTCTATTTGAACTCAAGTTGTAACCTAACCCCAAGCTTTATTATAGAACACTAACCCAAACCCTAACCATAATCATAACCTTAAGTGAACACTAACCGTAATTGAACAATAACCTTCACCCTAATTTAATCTTAACTCTAATTCAACCCTAATAGTAACCCTAAACCAAATTGTACCTTACCCTAACCCTAATAGTAAATCTATTTGAACCCTATACATGACCCTAACTATAATCCTAATTGAACTCTAACCCTAATTGAATCATAACTATAATTAAATTGTAATCCTATTTGGATCATAACCTTAAACCTTAAACTCCATTGAATTGTAACTATAATTAAACCCTAACCCAGAATCCTAATCCAAAATCTTATCCTAATTAAACCCTAAGCGTAATTAAACCCTATACAAAATCCTAATTTAACCTCATGTATTCAAATCTTTGTTAGGTTTATTTTATTTAGTATTTCTTATTGATTTATATTTTATATCTTTGTTTTTTCTTTTTGATTGTTTTATGTGTGATCAAATCTCTAATTTATCTTGAATCTTTTTATTTATTTATTTAATGTTTTTATTTATTTTCATTTTTGATTTATTTATTTGAATCTTTGTGATATTTTTTTATTTATCTTTGATTTATTTATTTATGTAAGGGTTAGGGTTAGTGTAAGGGTTAGTGTTAGATGATTAATTAGTGTGAGGGTTAGTGTTAGATGATTATTTATTTATTTGTGTAAGGGTTAGGGTTAGTGTTAGATGATTAATTAGTGTGAGGGTTAGGATTTAATTACAACTAAGATTCAATTAGGGTGGGTTAGGGTTCAAATGATGTTCAATTAGGGTAAGGGTTCTAGGATAAAGTTTGGGGTAATGCTTAGGATTGGGGTTAGAATTCAATTAGGATTAGGGTTAGGGTTACAAATATGGTAAGGGTTAAGATTCAATTAGGAATTAATTAGGGATATAGTTAGGGTTTATATTCAATTAGGGTTAGGGTTAACTAAGGTTAGGATTAATATTTAATTATAATTAGGGTTCATTTAGGCTTAAGTTTAGGGTTTAATTAGTTAGGGTTATAGTTAGACTTAAGGTTAGGGTTAGTGTTTAGGTTCAATTAGGGTTACAACTAGACTTAAAGTTAGGATTAGTGTTTAGGTTCAATTAGGGTTGAATCTCAACAAGATAAGGGTTATGGTTAGGGTTAGGATTCTAAGATAGATCTTTACGCTACGATTTGTGTTGAATTAGGGTTAGGTATCTATTAGGGTTAGGGTTAGGAGTTATAAGTCACAATTAGGGCTATATTTGTATTAAGATTAGAGTTCGGAGTTATAAGTTAAGATTAGGGTCAATGTTAGAGTAAGGGTTAGGGTTAGGGTTGGGGATTAATTACTATTAGATTTAGGGTTTAATAAGGGTTAAGATTCAATTAGGGTTAGGTTCAATTGATGTTTAATCATGGTTAGGGTTCTACGATAAATTTTTGTGTTAGGGTTGGCATTATAATTCAACTAGGATTAGGGTTAGTGTTACAATTACAAAAAGGGTTAAGATTTAATTAGGGTTTTGATTAGGGTTTCTATTTTTAATAAATTTTCTCACATAAAACTAATCCTAACTGAATATTTTTTTAATAATCCTAACTAAATATTGATGATATAACATTTTTTTATTATAATATTATAAATATACAAAAAATATATTTATATATATTAACTTAACATTTAAATATTAAATTATATATATTATTTTTAAAAATTGAATTACAAATATTTTACTATATTGGTATAAGTGGGGATATTTAACCTCAGAAGTTCATCATGAGAGGCCACAAAAACTATATTATTTTTCTGTATATTTATTATATAATAATATTATATTAGTATTTTTTGTTATATATTTACTATTATATTATTATTTTTGTTTATATATTATTAATAATAATAGTAATATATTATTAATATTTAAATTATTAAATTATTTATTATTTTTTCTACAATGAAAGCACATGATGCTCTTTATAATTTTATAATTTATAATTTTAGATATCCATCTTCAGGCGCCTATGCACTTTGATGTGACAAATTGATTAAAAATAGGCCTCCATAAAGATATCTCTCAACTTTTTTATAAATATTATTAAAAAATGATATATATATATATAAATAATTTTGATATTATTATTATATTATTCTAATTATTACAATATCATATTATTCTTAATATTAAATTATTCTCACTATTATATATATTAATATTGTTTTTGAATGTTATATTTAATAGAATATAATTATCCTTAATATTATATTATTAATAATAGTTTTAAATTATTGTATTATTAAACTATTATGATTATATTATCATTATTATATTATTATTAATATATTATTCTTAATATTATATTAATAATCTTAAATTAGTATATAATATTCAGAAAAATACAGAAATAAGAAAACATGATTTAATTAACTTACCGATTAGCTAATTCCAGTCCTGTAAGGGTTTTCTTTTAAGGGTTTACAGTTTTTATTTTCTTAGAAGATCTTCAAGTGTTGACACGAATTTCCAAGCAATGAAGACAGTGATTTTTGTTGGCTAAGAAAACTATCCAGCGGCGTGAATAAAAATAAATCGATCGCCACTTGTGCACTGTCAAAACAAATAGAGGTGAAATAAAAAAAATTCACTCTCGTGCAGTGTGAAAAGGAATGCCAGCGGTAAAAATAAATATCTCTAATATCTATCTCGCAGAAAGTACTTTTCAGAATGGTCAAAAATAGTAATTCTCACCACGTCAACTTTTTTAATAAATCTGTGTCCATTCGTACGAGAAGAGTTCGAAGGAGCGGAAACCCATAATGGTGAGGAAAGCAGTAAAAGGCGGTGAAAACAGATGAAATTTTCAGGAAATTTATGAACGACTACACAGTACATGCGTAGGTACTGCCTGCGGGCCTACACAACAGTGCAAAAAACTTTTAATTTTTTTTGGAGAGCGCCGACAAAATCACAGAAAAAGCAACGGAAAAATTGTGAAAAATTATGAATGACTGAGATTCGTTTAACTGTATTGCAGTTACCTGTTAACCGTTGATAGTGAAAATTGGGTTGGCTATTTCCAAATATGATACACCTTCGGCGTATATATATGCTAGTTTATTTTTCAGAAGGATGAAATTTGTGCTGCCGTCGATCAAAATTCCTTCAAGATCAATGGTTGCCCGCCATCCTGTGATCAGGAATTGTAGGATGGTGATATCGCGGTGGGTGACACGTTTCCCATCTGTGGATCAAATTTGTGCGACTATTCATCAACTGTCCTTTGATCTGAGCCATTCCCTGCCATCCCGCGATGGTGCTTTGGTTGATTGCGAAATCACGGGCGGCTACCATGTGGACTATACAAGGTGGGGCCCGAGGAAATTTTCCATCTGCCTAGTAATGTCCCCTTTCCCTTTAATGAATGTTTTATTTTTCAGAAGGATGAAATTCGCACTGCCGTCGATCAAAATGCCTTCAAGATCAACGGTTGCCCGCCATCCTATGATCGAGAATTGTAGGATGGCGATATCGCAGGTGGGCGACACGTGTCCCATCTGGGGATCAAATTTGCGTGACTGTTTATCAACTGTCCTTTGATCAAATTTGCAGGATTAAATCACACACATGGTGATGTTTGCCAGGGAGCTCAGTTGGAAGACATTCCTCAATCCAGTTGGTCATAATTTTCCTCTAAGAAGAAAGTCGGCAAGACCTTGCAGATGTCTTATGTTCATGGAGCTTAATAAGTTTTAATAATTTTTAGTCATTTTAAAGATTTTTATTTTTTGATAAAGATAGGTATATTTAGACTTTTGATGGCTTATGTACAATTATGCATATTCTTTTATTTATTATATTTTTTGCAATATCATGTTAGTCTTGATTAATCACATTATTTTTTTGTCATTTTTATTTGTTTTGTTGAAAAATATATATATATATTTTTTGAAAAAAGGGGGTAAAAACTTTATTGAAACTCAGAAAACAACATTACAAAGGAATCAAGAGACCAAGGTCCCCATGAAAACCAAGCCACTAAACAGAGAAAAAATCAACACCATCAACCGTCACCATTTCCTTCCCTATCCTCAACAAGAATTCTCTCAAGATCAAGATGAAGCTCAGGAGGGACCAAATCCCATTCCTCAATTCTCCATCCTTCAACATTCTCAGATGCCCATTTCGCCAAGTAATCAGCAGCCCTATTCCACTCCCTTGGAATATGAACGAAATTCACCATCTCCATTAAAGAACTAACCCTCAAAATCTGCTGCACCACCCCAACCAACTGCCAACTAACATCATCCACTTTCTGCTTAATAAGAAGATTGATCAAAACCTGGGAATCAAATTCACAAACAACCCTTCTCCATCCCAACTCATAAGCTCTCTCAAAAGCATAAAGAATTGCCAACCCTTCCATAAGGTTGATGGTATGAACTCCATCATAGATCGAAAAAAGGAAAACCATTGAACCCAAAGAGTCCCTACCAATCCCCCCAATACCAGCTAGCCCCGAGTTGCCTTTGGAAGACCCATCAATATTGATCTTTAGAATCCCAGGCAGGGGAAGCTGCCAATATCCAGACCTGTGAACTCTCTGCTTCGACTGCCTACCACGCTTTACATATGCCGAGGCCAAGGACAGACCTTGAAACCCCAATCTCTCCACCACTTCAGCATCCCTTTTCTCCAAAGGGAATTCCAGCTCACACTTAGCTTCCACTGTCTCCTGAACCATGCCCAAAATTCTTTGCCAAATTTGAAGCACCAACTTCTTCTCTCCACGAAATATCCGCCGGTTCCGTTCCAACCAAATCTGCCACAATATGAAGATAGGTCCTACTGACCAAACTTCCTGCAAAAAGAGGGCCATAGAAGGAGGCCTACCCAGCCTCTGCCAAAACTCAATCAAGGAGGAAGCATGAACACAAGGATTATTCCAAACCCCCCACCAGAAATGCCAAAGCTGAAGGGAGAAAGGGCACCAAAAAAATAGATGGGTAGAGTCCTCTTCATTGGCCCCACACAAAACACAGATAGAAGGACCCTGGAAACCACGCTTCTGAATATTTTCCCAAGTCAAACACTTGTTCCAAGCCAACATCCAAACAAAACAATTACATTTTGGCTAGGAAGACTTGTTCCAGATCATCTTCCACCACTGAATTTCATCTCCATCCACCCTGTGGGACAATAACTCCCGATATCCAGAAGCTACCGTATAGACCCCTTTAGGATTGGGAGACCAGGCAAGCACATCATCATGTTGGAGAGAGCTACAACGCCTACTGGAGAGGATATTGTGTAGCTCAACACATTCTTTAGGCAAACCAACACCAGGCCATTCATCAAGAGACTTCCATCCTACTACCTCCAACTGACCACGAGAGGAGAAAGACTTAAAGTCACTCACCCGAGTCCACCCTACCTCAAGAAATCTCTGATAGAGGTTCAAAAAGTGAGGAAACTGAGAAATGATGGGGGGATATCCATCCCAAGAATCTGACCAAAACTGAACCTCGGTCCCCTTTTTACAAATCCAAAATAAACCATCCTTGATGAGCGCAGCCCCTTTCTTAAGAGTGCTCCAAATCACTGAGCCCTTCCCAAGAAGGGGGTATCGAGGTATTTCGAGCTGAGGGACTCCCAAAAAATACTTCTGAGAAAGGATCCTGGCCTAGCTCTTTTCATGCTCCTTACACCACCTCCAATACAATTTCGCAGCCAGAGCCACACTAGTCAAAGCCATTTGCCGCAAGCCCAAGCCACCATATTGCTTCGGACTACAAAGCACCTCCCATCTAACCAGATTCCATTTGGAGGACTCTAAGCAACCAGCCCATAAAAATTGTCGAGTCACAGAATCTAAATCCTTAACAAAACCCAAAAGGGCAAGCTAGAGCATGCATCGGTAAATGGGCAAAGCCTGCACCATAGACTTGATAAGCTAAACACGGCCAACAAAGGATAGCCACCGGTGAGTCCAGTGATTAACCCTCACCCTAAATTTATCTAGAATACTCTGCCATGACCCCTGAGGCAATCTGCTCCCCGAGATAGGGATACCGAGATAGGTCAAAGGAAGAGTCCCGATCTGAAACCTCAAAGTTTGAGCAATCCTCCGCTGAATGGGGCACAGAGTGTTGAAGAAGAAGATAGAAGACTTGTCCTCATTGATCTGTTGACCCGAGGCAACCAAGTAAACATCCAACACCCTACGTAAATTAGAAGCCCCCCGCATTGTGGCCATACCCATTAGAGCAATATCATCTACAAACTGTAGATGAGACTGCGGAGGTAAATTACCTCCCCACTGCTAATCCTGAATGCTGCCCAACTCCACGTTCCTTCTAATTAATCTCCCCAAACCTTCAGCGAGGAGAATAAACAAGTATGGAGAGAGAGGGTCCCCCTGGTGAAGACCCCTAGAAGCACCGAAAAGATCAGAATGATACCCATTAAATAGCACAGAGAAGGAGACAGATGTAACACAACTCCTAACCCATTGAATCCACTCCTCCGCAAACCCAAAGGCACCCAAAACCTGCCACAAGAAGGACCATCGAACCCTGTCATAAGCCTTCGTCATATCCAATTTGATAAACATTGCCTTTTCCTTGGAGCTGGCCATAGAATGAATGACTTCGGTTGCAATAATGATCCCATCCAAAATCTGTCTACTAGCGACAAAACCACTCTGTTCTTCAGAGATCAACTCCTCAAGACCCTTTTTCAACCTGTCAGCAATTACCTTAGAGATGATTTTATAAATGACATTGCAAAGAGAAATGGGCCGAAATTGGCTTAGCCTATCCGCTCCCTCACACTTGGGGATAAGAGCAAGGAAAGTAGAATTTAAGGCCCTTAGCATCTGCTTGTTCCTTTGAGATTCATGCACAACTACCAGGAGATCAAATTTGATTATATCCCAAAATTCTTGGAAAAACTCGATCGGGAAGCCATCAGGACCTGGCGCCTTCCCCTTCTGCATTTGGAAAACGGTTCCTTCAAGCTCTTCCAGCGTGATTTCACTCATAAGTTGTTGGTTCAACTCCCTAGACACAAGATGAGGAATACAAGAAAGGACATGAGCCTCCTCAGGAGACCCCCCCTACGAGTCCTCCCTAAAGAGAGAAGCAAAATATTGTCTCACCTCAGTAGAAATGTCAGGGAAAGAAGAAAGAAGTTCTCCCCTATCATTCACAAGACCAGAGATAGAGTTCCCATGTCTCCTTGCTTTCACCGAATTGAAGAAAAAAGAAGTATTTTTATCCCCTTCTTGCAGCCACTCTATCCGAGCCTTCTGTTTCCAATACATCTCCTCCCTCAGCTCCCATTCCTCCAAAGATCTCACAGCTTGCGCTTCGGCCTGAAGAAGCTCAGGCGTCACCCCAACCTCCCTTAACCTCCTTGTGATACTATCTAGCTCCTCTTGAGCCAACGCCTTAGCATGGAAAACATTCCCAAAACTCTGAGAGTTCCAGCGCTTAAGTTGATACTTAACATATTGAAGAAGCTTGGAAAAAATATACATTTCTGTCCCATAAGTAGGTCTACCATTCCTCCACCAATCAGCCACAAAATCCTTCAGAGAAGGGTCACGCAACCACATGAGCTGGAACCTAAAAGAAGGCGTACACAGCGCATGAGTTGAATCAATGACAAGCTTGATAGGCCAGTGATCAGAACCTCTCCAATCCAATATCTCAGAGTGAGAAGACCACATCCCCCCAACCCAGTAACAGGACACCAGAAAGCGATCCAATCTTTCTGCGATGCAGTAGTCCCCAACTCGACGGTTGTTCTAGGTAAATTTCCCATTACTAGGATTTATATCAACAAGATTTAAAGAATTGATGCTATCACGAAGCAACAAAGCAGAGGGCTCCAACCTCCCATTACCACCCTGCTTCTCATCCAACTCGCAGATAGCATTGAAGTCTCTGGCGATAATCCATGGATGGAAAGGAGCCAAAGTGTGGACAAACCTAATATGGGACCACAGAGCTTGCTTACCCTGGAAATCAGTAGGAGCATAGATATTAGAAAAGAGAATAACCTCCCCCGTCTCAAAACTAGAAGCAAGCAGAGACATAGTGGATTTAGAAGACACCCACCAGAGAGGTCAAATTTTCTGAGGATTCCAAAAACAGGCCACACCCCCAGACGAACCATGAGCACCAATACATTGAAACTCCCCACACCTCCATAGCCTCGGTGCCAAGCCAATCATACTCTCAATAGATAACTTAGTTTCCTGTAGAAAAAACACATCAGGACCTTATTTTTGAACTAAATCATGAACCGCTTTTTGTCGAGGGCCGTTGTTCAAGCCCCTTACATTCCATGAAAGAACAATCATTTCAAGGGGCTTGAAAAGTGAGAGTCTAGAGTCTTTACCGACCCTGACTCCACCAAGTTCTTGCCTGTCAATTTAATCTTTTCTACATCCTTCTTTCTGCTAGGTCTAGCAAATTTCTTTGCCCCACTTTTCTTAATATCTTTTTGCAAAATGCAAAATTTTGGAGGCTTAGGCTTCTTTGCTGAATCTAGACCCGCACTTCACCTAGGAGAAGAAGAATCCTCACCCACTACTGGAACAACGGCCAAAGAAACTGGAGCATCTGAGACCTCCGTCGATAGGGCAGCACCCATGGGCACCCCATAATCTCCTTGTAGTTCCAAAGAAGAGTCAAGAGCAGGTCCCTCCTGAGCAAACTCCTCAGTCCCCTGCTCCAAGTTTAACATGCCTAGGTTAACTTCTTGTTGACTAAGGTCATCCAAAACCTCAAACCTGTTGAAAGTACCCTCCTCTTGCCTTTCCTTGAAAGGTCTCTTTTGCCCCCCGTTCCTACTCCAGGCCTTGACAGGAACAAAACCATCCGAACCCACCTCCACAGTAGGCTCAATTCCCTTCCCCTTATCTGCCCCAGGAAGGTCACGAGCAGGTTGTGATGGCAGGGGTTCCACCGGCTTATATCTTGGACATTTCCTCAGAAGGTGGCCATATTCATGACAAAGCCTACAACGGAAAGGAAGGGTCTCGTAGTCCAACTGCTACACCCAGGAAAAAGAACCCGCACACATATCTATTGCATCGGGCAGAAGCCTACTTAGATCAATTTCAACACAAATGCGTGCAAAAGTCATTACCTTTTTACCCAAGGTTTGTGATGAGGCTCCAACTGGTTTTCCAAGCAGCGAAGCCAACAAGTGCAACATGTCCTCCCGACAACATTCCACCGGGAGCCGAGGTAGATGAACCCACACCGGGACGCGATTTGGAAGCTCCTCAGCAGGGTTAAATCCTGCATGCCATGGCTTGATAAACAACCCCACCTTATTATGAAAATAAGGTCCCCCCTCAAAGATTCTGTTACGATCAGCTATGCAGTTAAAGGTAACCATGAAGTAGTTGTTCGCCAACAACATTATTTCCATTTCTCCCACCGGCTCCCAAGTTCTCCGAGCCCAAAGCTCCATAAGCTATAGCGAAACCCTCATCCCCAAAAATTTTCAATATAAGGAATGATTAGAGTAGTATTCAATATCTTCCGCAATCATCTCAGGCGGAACAGCAAATTTCGGTCTCACCTTGCACCGCTCTAGACAACCATTAACCTTTGTGATCCGCGAGCTAGAGGATATTCCCGCACTATCCATCCCCAAATCCATAGAAAATAAATTGTTATTAAAAGTTGACATTCCATCCTTTGGGGACATCGAACCAATTGTTGCACAGAAGCACAAATCAGGGGTAACCCCAGAGGCCTCTCCCTTGGAAAAGGCCATCACTCCCTATGCAGATGCACAAACCCTCAAAAGAGAAGTAAGGGGCCGAACCCCACACCACTTCCTCCACCCGAACACTGCCAAACCGGCCGCACCAACCCTCCCACACCCGCACTAGACAAGGGGGAGGCGCAACAACACCCAAAGGGACCCCCTACGGCCTCCGTCCCACCTTCAAACGCGAGGGAAATCGTCCCAACAACACACAGAACCACGAGCTCGCCAGCAGTCAGCCGCCCAAACACGTGGGAACACAACAGAGAGCACCCCAACGAGCACCAGATAAAGGAGAATGCACCAGAGAAAAGAAAGCCCGCCCCAGGAACGCCAAAAGAACCCTACCCAGACTGCGCAGAAGCAAAACCAGACGATTACGGGCTAGGGCTCGGGTGCCCTAGCTCGGCCCTTACAAAAACCTTCGCCAGCCATCCATGTTTCCGACATATTTTGTTGAAAAATATTTTATCTTTACTTTACATCTATGATAATTTCAAAATTATCTAATTTAAAAATTATAAATAAAAACTTATTTTTATTAATCTCTTGAAGTACCTAGGTCCTAATCTTTTGTAGATTAATAACTATCTAAATAGCTATTTCTTTCCTTTATTTCTATAAATGTGTCTCATGTCTCTATTGAAATTTATGAGATGTGTATGTAATTCTTAGCACAACACTCTTAGAGATTAGGATTTATTTTCCCTCTATATCTATTTTCTTATTGTTCCTATTAGTGGCTAATTAAATCTTCATTGAAAACCTACAAAGAGCTTGGGTCCTTCAATCTCAAAGCTTGTCTAATTTCTTGATGAGAATCATTCACATTGATTCCCAATATTGTGGTCCAATTGCATGATACATTTATAAAATGCACTTGGTAATTTAGTATGTGGTTGAAATATTAGAGTAACAACAAATGGTTCTTTTCATTTTTGGCACATGATTGGCCATTTTTACTATGTTAAATTTTTATTTTCACTTTTATTTTCATGGTTTTCATGTTGTCAAATTTTCATACATTTCTTAGTCTTTTTAAAAAAATAAATGAAGGTTCTATTAGTGTCCCCAATCTTGCTAAATATCATGTATAGAGAAAGTACAATATATAAACTACCAATTATAGAGTATAACAACAAAATGAATTTAAAAACTACTACATAGAAACAAGGTTTAGAATAATTCAAAATAGAGATACCATTCTCCTACAAATACTATGTATAGAAACCCTATATATAGCCACACTTTCACCCTCAAAATCAATGAATAAATTCTCATACATTGTTTCTATAATGAATTTAGAGAATAAATTATAAGATTTAAATTCAATAATGAATTTAGAAAATATTAAATCAATCAAAATTATTTCTATTATCCAAAAATACTATATAAGTAAATCTTAAGCCCAATCTTAAGCCTAACAATAACCCTAAGTGAACACTTATCCTAATTCAACCTTAATCCCTGATTTAGCCCAAACCATAACCTTAACCCTAACCCTAATTGAACCCTAACCCTAATTAAACTCTAGCCCTGATTGAAATCTAACCCTAATTAAACTCTAGCTGTAATTGAACCCCAACCCTAACCCTATTTGTTCCTAACCCTAGTATCTCACAAATACAAGATCAAGACCTTGCCAACTTTGGTAAACCTTATTGGATAGTGATAAAAGCTACCTTATCTTTCATTAAGGTAGAAATTTTTTGTTATACAACATGCCCCTTGAAAATTGGAGATAGGCACTGCAAAAAGAAGGTAAACACTAATGAAAATGGTCAGTGGTATTGTGGAAGATGTGATAAAACTTTCCCTAAATGTGATTATAAATATATACTTCAATGCAAAGTGGAAGACCATACTTCATTCACTTGGATTACAACTTTTGAAGAAGTGGTAGAAGAAATTATGGGTGTAACAACAAAAGAATTGAACATTTTGAAGCATGAAAAACAAGATGATGTTAAGTTTTCACAATTATACAAAAGGTCCTTTTCAACAGATATATCTAAGTTAGTTAATGCCATTTTGTCATGATATACTTTGATGTTGTCAATACTAAAATCTAATGATTGATGAACATTTGCTTGTGAATTTATTGTTCTTATTGATTGTTTTTATAGACAAGTTGGTATGATTTCAAATTTCAATGTAAAAATCTCTTATATATGGGAATCTCTGAGATAAACAATGACACAAACAATACTGAAATCAAATTGATTGTTTCCAAATTCATATATTCATGAAAATGTACATTTTTCTAGTCAATAGGCATCTTGATAAAGATAATTCGCATGTTTTTACATATATTATTAATTAATATAGTATGCTAGTTAATTAAATTATTAACTATATTTTATTTTGTATTATATATTGAATTGTTAAAAGATGTAAAAAATTTTAATACCAAATATATAGGAAAATATTTAAAAATTACATATTTTCAAAAAATAAAATATTAATATCTTTCTCTACTTATCTCTCTCTCTCTCTCTCTCTCCCCTCTCTCTATATCTCCTTATATAGACTATCTTTCCATATATATATATCTCTCTCTATATATATATATCCCCCTCTATATCCCTATCTCTATATATTTATTTCTCCATCTCTCTCTCTCT
>VDFB02193963.1:0-26476 GCA_007258455.2 Sequoia sempervirens | reverse complement strand
AATGTGGGATTAAGACTAAATCCCCCAATCCAATGACCGAGCAAATGTGTAAAGTGGAAACAGAAAATGCAAACAGCTATGGAAGGAGAACGGGAACGGGAATGGCAAGTGTAAACTGCAACGGTGGAGTACTATGGAAACATAGATTTGAAATGGTGTAGTTAAAGAAATGCTACAAAAACGAGAGGGAGGTTGGGTTAAGAGGGCCCCACATGGTGCTGGACATCTAAGGGAGTGTACCCTTAGAGTGTGTCGGTTAAGCCCGACCCTCATATAATACCTTGCATTATGGAGCTCAATTCTCTGATATATTACTAATCAAATCCTTTGTAAATAATTGTAAACTTATGACTCCATTTAAGCATTTAATTAATTTTCTTGAATCAAAGCAAAAAAATAGACACACAATTGAACAAATTCTCAAAGAAGAATGACAACTTCATTAACATTTCATTCAAAATTCACTCAAATCCACATAAGGAGAAAATATATTAGAATTATATGTTTATTCATGTATAAGTCATATCATGCAATTTAAGATAATTTGCATATATTCATCCAAGAGCTGGAAATAGGCTATCTGTTCTATTCGGGTTAAACTGGGGTTTTAACAGCCAATGGCACCACATATATCACTTCCTCATCGGAGGGACATATATCTTTCTACTTATATATTCAACTCAAAACCTAGCTAGAGCTTTCATCAGTTCTCTCCTACAAATGAGCCTTGAATTCCCTTTTATATGACAAGGGAGCAACAAGCTTCAGGCTCAAATGTAATTTCACCACAAATTCTCATTTGAACAAAATCTCCATTGCATTTGAATTTCATTTCAAAACTTCCCACACATTGAATCTGTGAAACATTTATAGTGCATGGACTGGGGTAGCGTAAAAGAATAGGGGAACACAAATTGTCATCAAAATCCCCTTGTTGCTTTCCACGCAAAAAAAATAGGCAACCAAATTGCCACGAAGGCACCACAACAACTTATTTACCCACCACCCTGCCCTTACCAACACTTAGACCCTGATATACACGCCCACTTCTAGTTGTTGCCCAATACGGTAGACTCTCAGCCTCGTCTTCTTTCTTGTCCTTGCCCAATACGGTTCGAGTCGGTTTGCTTGGGGTTTTAATTTGAACAAAATCTCCATTGCATTTGAATTTCATTTCAAAACTTCCCACATGTTGAATCTGCAAAACATAGTGGCGCACAAATTGGGGAAAGCTAAAAGAAAAGGTAACACAAATTGTCATCAAAATCCTAGCACACGAACTGGGAAAAGCTAAAAGAAAAGGGAACACAAATTGTCATCAAAATCCCCTTGTCGCTATCCATGCAAAAATGTCAGGAAACCAAATTGCCACGAAGGCACCACAACAACTTCTTATTTACCTGCCACCATTCCCTTACCAACACTCTGACCCTGGTATACATGCCCACTTCTAGTTGTTTCCCAATACGGTAGAATCTTACCCTCGTCTTCTTTATTGTCCTTGCCCAATACGGTTCGAGTCGGTCCGCTTGGGGTTTTAAAAACCAGTGGCACCATAGCTATCTCTTCGTCATCAGAGAACATACCGTGATTGAAGAGAGGTAAATACTGACAGTAGTCCGAGTCGGTCTTGGTTACATCATCAGAAGTGTTGCTCGTAAGTTCAATGGGTGAGTGTTGGCATCTAGAGGAGCCATGCTACCCATACCTTATTTTCCTACCAACACTAGTAATGGAGCACACCGCCGACTTCTTGCCTTTCTCATCTACCAATTGAGCAGCAACGTCCTAGAATTGCAACCTTCTACTACATCTAGTGGGCACAAGCACGGAGGCTTGTCAACCAAAAGTACCTTCACGAATGGCGGGGTCGGGCTTTTTGTGAACTCAAGCGAGCGGACCTCCTTACTGACTTACTCATTTTCTCTTCTCAAACAAGCACTCAAACTTGATTAGACTCAACCCACAAAGTTCTCTAACTGCTACAAGAATGACACTATTAGTAGTAAATTCCTCTTCTATTTATTGTGCGAGGTAATGGCAACCTTCATCAATGCTTAGTAAACATGCATGTGCAAACATGGCAATTTGGCAGTGTATGTACTATCACCGTTTAACTAGAGCTACATGAGAATCCAAAGATCACCCTTCATGATTGCCAACAACAACATCTTCACATAGATTGAGATCAACGTGTCTCCACAAGCAAGGAATAATTCATTAATGCTTCACCAACCTTCATCTTCCTCTTGCCAGCTAGAATAGTAGAGAATTACATTAGCTTTTGATCTTTGTTGTCAATCTAAAACCACGGGTTATGAGCTCAATAGTGGACATTGGGCCCCACATTCCATATAGGACACACATCTGCCTTTTGCTGACCTCGCACCAAATAACAGGGCTACACCTTAGGTCTGCGAGTTGGCGGGGTACGATTGAGATCTTCTCCCATATCTTCGAATTTGGAAAACCTACACATTGCACAGTTAGTATTTAATGAAAGGCTTTGGCTAAGCCGTTGGTGACATGACCACTGGAGTTAATGGCTTAGGCTTACATCACCAGATTAAAATTAAAACCCAACTTTGATTTTAATGCTTTATTTCCTTTGCAGGGTTTTATTTCCTAAGTCTCAGTTGGACCCATTAAGTTCTTATCCCAACCCTAACAAGAACAAATGACTAAGCTAAGGATTGTATTTGTTGTTATAACTTTAGTTCTAGAGAATTCTTAATTACCAATTCTTATTTATGCATTTGTATATGAATCCAATTGAATGCCTTTCCATATCATTATGGAAAATTTTATTATTACAACCCTAACTCTAACACTAATTAAACCTTGACCCTAACCTAATTGAACTCGTATTATAACCCTAACTCTAACCTTGATTGAGCATGTCCGTAGCCCTAATTGTATCCAAAACCCTAGAGGGCTCTAGGTGAGACCTAACCTAAGAATGAACCCAATAGCCCACCTTGGTGAACCCTACTTTGGAAGTCCTAGCCCTAATTTAAGACCTTAACCTTGTGTAATTAAACCCTTGTTAGTTATAACCCTAATTGATCCCTAGCCCAAATCGAATACTAATTGAACCTTAACCCTAAGTGAATAGAAACCTTAATTAAACTCCAACCATAATCCTATTTGAATTTTGACCTAATCATAACCATAATCCAGCCCTAACTTTAATTGAACCCTAACCCTAAACATGAGTTCAATTAAGTTTAAGGTTCAAATAGGGTTAGACTTTATTAAAATTAGGTAGCAGGCTTCTATTTAGGAGTTAGGAGTTAGAGGTTGGGAGTAAGGTAGGGTTATGATGATAGGAAACTTGGGGTTAGTGTTGGGAGTTCAATTTGGGTAAGAGTTGATATTAGGAGTTAGGAGTTATAGTTCCAGTAGGTTTCATTAATGTTAGTTTTAGAATCGCATAGTTATGTTTAGGGTTGGATATAAAATCAGTTAGGTTTGAAGTTAGTAGTGTTGGTTCAGGATTTAAGGGTTATGGTTAGACTTATAATTAATGTTAGTATTGGGATTAGATTCTATCACTTTAATAAAAATAATCTTCTATAAATTCGTTCAATTTTTTTTGAAATTATATAATTTAAAATATTTTTAAATTTACCTATGTTGATATATATGAGAGATATAGCAAATCTAAACTCTATACAATTTATAGTTAACTTGACATTGTGTATAAAAAGGTTTAAGTTATGAATGTTATAATATAACAAGAGCTGCAGAGCAGTGAAGTTCCTGCCATAAAGTTTTAGAATAGTTTTGTTTGTATTTGTTGTGTATTGCAAAAGGCTTGGATCAAACATTAGAAATCTCAATTGAACCCATATGCTCATTTTGTTGATTGTAGAGTAGTGGACAAAACCATAGCAATATTCATTAGACCAAGACCACAAGGTAGAGGATTAATTGATGAAGTTATTCTTGAATCCTCTTCATAGGAAACATGACCAACTAATTGGTATTCTCTTTTAGCACTAGGATCATACAAAAGTAGAAGCCCGATAGTTTTAATTTGCTATATATATATTTATTCAAGGGGTAAATGCTTTTGGCCAGGAGCTATGAGCAGGATACAACCATTCAACGATACCACTAGCGAGTTTAGACCTTTGTGGAAAAGAACAACAATGCCACCCTATAAACCAACACACCATGCCAATATCGGCTTAATTTGCTATCTATTAACCATCTTTTACTTACAATTTTTTTTTGAAAAAGGCAGTTAGAAGGTGTCATACCTCTACTGCATTTAAGCCAAGATCAATTAGTATTGCACCAGGTTTAAACCAATCACCATGAACCAAATTTGGCTCGCCTACTATCTAGAATCACAACTACGTACTACAGACTCATCACTGTGTGAACTGATGTTTATCTAGGGTATTAATTGTTTAACTTAGACATTGATGTGTATACCCTTAGCTTCCAAATCTTCTTGTCTCATTTAAATTTTTGTCAACATCACTATCTATGGATAAGTCATAACCAAATTCTAAGGTCATCTCTAGATGGGCATGCTCTCTACCAAATATGATGAACTAGGGCATGAATGAACTAAATGTGCTACATATCCATAAACATTAAATTATTTGGATGATCAGAAAAAACTTCAAGAAATTGTAGACATAAAGAGAAAGATTAAATAAAAACTAAATGATATACACTCTTGACAATCTTTGTTTGGGATTTTCACTGCTATTTGGTTCTATGTTATATTATTTTCAAAATTAGAAGTTTTTTTATTATGATCAATTAGAATAGACTCTACAAGAAATGCATAAATATATTGTCTTGTGTAAGAAGCCCACGAATAGAAATAATAATTTGTTGATAAATCACAAAGAGATAACTCTTTGCAGTCAAACACAAATCTCTAGATTTTTCACACTGATCCAATAATTATCGCCAATGAATCAGAACAGTAGTATCAATCTTAGTTCAATGATATATGTCAATGTCAATTCATAATTAACAATAAATTTTAGATACTCCACACTTTGGACACTGAAACAAATTGAAAAGTTGTCTTTATTTGCATCTCCTCTAGAAACTCATCTATCTTGTAAGTCAGGTAACATCTGCAAACACTATGTACTGGCTTGTGCTTTGCTAGAATTGGAAGTCATGTAAATTTTTGTAACATACTTGGCTAGTATAAGTTCTACACTAAGGGCCTCTACCATTTTGATGGAAAAAAAACATGATAATGGGTCTCTTTAACTTAATCCCCTAATTTATGAAGAAGACCCTATGGGGGATGATTAATCGAATTGAAAAAGAAGACAATTCATTATGCAATTAGTACTCCCCTAGTTGAATTTGACAAGAGGTATATGCATATAGAAGTTGCCAAGTCAACTTATTAAAGGCTTTGGACATATCCAATTTGATAATCATTCCAGAATAATAGTAAAATTTTGAGAGATTGAATGGTTCTCTGGTGTGGTTGGATTTGCAAGGTGTACTTTACTCGGAAGCATTCTCATGAGGTCAAACACAATGATAATAAATATGAACAATATCTAAGGTATATAGAAATAAATGTCTTGTGGGCTTCAACAAGGGGTCTTTTAAACCAAATTGGCATCTAGCATGGTCATGACTTAAAAATTAACCAATATTATTATACCCTTATTGTACCCTACCCTTTATTAAACCCTAATTTAAGCCTAACTCTACCACTTACCATAGCTCTAACCTTACCTTCAAGTTTTATTCTAGATTAATAATTTTAATCCTAACTTAACATTAACCTAACCCTATTTAAACAATAATCATAACCCTAATTAAATCCTAATTGAACCCTACTTGAACCTTAATCTAAATGAACCTAACCTTAACCCTAATTGAACCATAAACCTAACTCTAATTAAACCTTAATTGTAAACTGAACTAAAATAAGCCTAATTGAACCCTAGCTGTAGCTTGAACTTGGTTCTAATCATAACACTAATTGAATGCCAACCCTAACCCTAATGAACTCAAACTTGACTCTAATTGAACCTTGTTGTTTGGGGTTTAAATTAGGGTTCAATTAGCATTCTAGTTAAACCCCAATTGTAAGATTAACCAAAATAAGTCTAAATAAACCCTAACTATAACTTGAACTTGACCCTAATCATAACACTAATTCAAACCATAGAAGTATGACATACCATAAAAATTCAAGTTTAACCAACACTCTTTCAACATCCAGTTTGCTTTTAGTCATCAACATTAAGATAGAACTTCTGACACCATTAAGAGAGATAAATGTTCCGACCAAATTTGTATTACATCGACTACAATAGTGGTGTACCATGTGAAAACTCTAGGTGTTAATAATAGTAATATCTAACCCCTTTTATAGATTATGCCATTCACCTAACAATATTTTTAGATTATGACATTCTCAATGGAGATTAGGCAATCTATTGATAGATGTAATCAAGGATACTTATAAGCATGATATAATGATTTTACTCCAAATGAGAACAATGGCATGGGTACATTAGTTCACATCATCATTTGTGACATGCTCATCTAGGACTACATCAAAAACAAATTCATGCTTCTCTACATATGTTGTCAAGTCCATCTAAAGGAAAAAAATTGTTTGTCATAATACAACATTGTGGTCTCTAAGCTCAATGCTACTATAATTGCTTTCAAAATCTAGGGAAAACTAAGTTGCTCAAATTCACTATGTTATCCAATAGATATAAATTTTTGAAACAATTTAAGGATGATCATGCTTGAGTTGTCAAAAGATAATATTTTGATAAGATTATAATATTACATGATGTTATAGATTAAGAAACATAATTGTACTTGTTGTGTAGCCAAATTTTTTTGAGGATGAGGTAGTTTATTTTTTATAGTTTAGAATGAACACGTGTGGATGAAAGGAATTGAGAGGAATAGAAAGAGTTTGTTCAGGTAAACATAGTTACAAACAATCTGCACAGTTTGTCAGGTTTTCCTAATTGATAAGTAGGTATCTACTTGAATATTAACTTATAAGGTTGAAAGGAATTGAGATGAATATGCATAGCTAGTTATGCTTTCCTACTTAACAAGTAGAGGAATCAATTAAAAAAAATATTTATTTCTTAAAAATCTATATTTGACTCAAATATTAAAATGCATATATTTAATTTTTATGTTCTTTGAAAATTAAAATTTGTTTTGAAGATAGTTTTTTTTCTAAAATAATTTTATGTGGCTCAAACCCATATTCTTATGAAAAGATCTTGAAGGAAATTATGTTTTTCTTATAAAAAAAATAATCTAATAATTAAAATAATTTTTCTTTATATTATTTCCTCTAAATTATTTTACTCAATCAATTTATTTACAATTTTTAAAATCATATACGTTTCATTACTTCAATAAATTAAAGTTTAATATTTTATGATAATATTTTTATTCAAATATTAATATAAAAAAGGGAATCATGTCAATTTTAATTTATATAGTTATAAATATATATATTACTAATTAATACATATATAAATATAATAATTATATATATATATATTTATTTATTTTAATTCAATATAAATATTTAAAATATATATTTACAGCGTGCATAAATCCATGGAGAGGCCAATGGCCTTGTTACTTTAAAAAAATTAATAAAATTTTAATTTTATTATTAATTAATATTTATTTTTTAAAAAAATTATAATATAATATAAAATATATATATTTGTCTTTACAAATATTTAAATTTATTATATATTTATATATATATATAAAATATTTAATATGAACATTTAAATTGGATATGAAAATTTAAACTTGGCTAAAACTAAACATTTTTTTTAATTTAAATGAGAAGAAAAAAATCTTTAAATTTAGACTATTTATTTAATTAATATAATAAAGTTATTTATTTCCTTATTAATTATTAATTAGTTAACATTTTTTATTTCACAAACTAACATATAGTAATTAATATAAGTTGTAAATAGAAGGTGAATTATTTCTAAAACAAATATGATAGAATTTGTGATTGATTTAAATGATTAATTTATTAATATTAATTTAAAGATTTAAAAGTAATTACTGTTAATTTTAAAGTTGATTTTTAAAAATAATAAATATTTTATAAAAGTAATTAGTATTTATTCTAAATAATTATTGTAGTCTTAATTCATTTATTTTGCAAAACGTATCTTAGTAATTAGAGTTAGTTCAAATTTCAAAGCAATTGAAAATTTGTTAGTTTAAATATATGTTTAATAAGTTTTGTTTTAGAATTAATTTATGACAAAGAGAGGTGATTAGTATTAATTTCTTTAAATTATAATATAAAAATAATTTACAAGGTATTCATTTATTTTTAAATAATAATTAATTAATTTATATTAAAAAGTAATTTTTTTGAGTAATTGGTATTAATATTTTGAAAAATTAGCTCAATTAAATTTATGCTACAAATCAATTTAGTATTAAAGGTAATTAAAAATAGTTGAATTTTGATGTTATATTGATTAATTAGTTAGCATTTGTTATTCAAAGTTTAAATTTTATTAATTATTATTATTATTTTAATAATGCAAAGGAAAATAGTAAATAAATGTTACGTACCCAATGTGAGGGGTAATTAGTAAGTAATTCAATGAAAGGTAATTTATGTTTATAGTGTAATTTAATAAAAAGTAATTTATTGTAATTTAATTTTCAAAATAGTTAGTATGGTTTACCTCATTGAATTATTGGAAATAAACAACCTAAGTTTAAAAAAACTTGTAAAAATTAGTTAAGATTCCGAAATGGAAGTAATGGAAGCGCATTAATCGCTTATATCGGGTGAAATTTGTCTACCAATTAGATTGAAGAGAATTGAATTTTGAAATATGTTTTGTTATATAATTGGCATGTATACATTGATAATAGATAAAATAAATCAAATAGAAAAAATGCTTCAGCTCTCATTGGTTAAAAAGAGAATTATTAATAACTAGTTAAGTGGCAGGAACTAAAAAGATTCAAAATAACAAAATAGATTAATTACAAGTGAAAATAAATAAATTGTTTTGATTATGGTCTTTGTGGCAAAAAAACTTTGAAAAGTTGTGATAAAAAGTTTATGCTTCCTAAAAACCGCCCTTATCGCTCAAAGTTTTGTAGCCAATAAAATTGAGAAAAATTAATTTTTGAAATTTGAAAAGTTAAAAATCTTGCATATTTACTTTAACTATATACAAATATTTGTCAAACGGAAAAAAAGGTTGAGTTCTCATTTGTTAAAATCAAAGTTATTAATAACTTGTTAAGGAAAAGGGTCGCCTATAGTTCCCTTGGCAGGAACTAAAAAATAAATGTGTTTTCAATGTTTATTTGTCAGTTTAAAAGACGTGCCAATAATGTTGCAATCACTAATGATTAATTTTTTCTTGATGGTTAAAATAGATTGGTAAGTAAATTTATGAATAATAAGTAAATTTATAATTGATTTTTTCTTGATAAGTAAATCAATATTTCATAAATTTATCTATAATTGTTATTTAATTTTTCTTAATTATATTAAATTATATTTTATTAAATTGTTAAAAAATTTAAGTTGCTTATAAATAATTTTGTGTGTTTTTTATAATTAACTTGATATTATGTATAAAAGGTTTAAGTTATGAATGTTATAATATAAAAAAATAAATTTGTTTTCAATGTTTATTTGCTAGTTTGATGTGAGAATAATGTTGCATAGTAATGATTAAATTTTTCTTGATTGGTTAAGTGATATTGTGAAATTATTCTATGTTAATTTAATGTTATGAATGCTATATAATATAAAGAAAAATATTTCTAATATATTTTTAATGCATCTTTATATTTTATAAACAAACATCTAAAATAAAAATGTGATTGTAAAAAAAATACAACTTAATGAGTGAACATGCATTTAAAGTTAAAAGTGAAATTATAAAACAAATTGTAGATTTATTTTATTTTTCTTCTATAAATATAATTTTTAGTTCCTGCCACAGAACTATAGACACCACCAGAATTTAACTAGTTATTAATAACTCACTTTAACCAATGAGAACTTGAATAATTTTTCTATTTGAATTTTTTCAATCTATTATCAATATATAGATGCGAATTATATAACAAAATATATTTCAAAAATCAATTCTCTTGAATCTAATTGGTACACAATTTTCACCCGATATAAGTGATTTTGGTGCTTCCATTACTTCCATTAACGATTATTATGGAATGGTGGGTAATCCTGCATAGTAACAAATCATACTTAGTATTTATCTATTAATCTTATCACTTGTATAATCCTACATTGTAACAAATCATACTTAATATTCATCTATTAATCTTATATATATTGTAACAAATCATACTTCATATTAATTTAAAATATTTTTAAATTAAAATAGTTAAATTATATTGATATTAATATTTTTAATTTTTAAGAAGATTATAGTTTAATCAACAAATTTATATTTTTTTGTATTAAATATAAGGTAATCACAATAATTACAGAGAGTAACAGAGAACGACCAGTTCAGCCAAAAAAGACGGGCAAAACAGTCGCAACAGATTTACATTTTCGTTACAAAAGCCAAAAAGAGGCACAACAGACCAACACCAAACAACAGGGCTAGTAGAGGACGTCTTCCACTTTATCCACCCACGCAGTCCATCCTTTATCTCCTTCCATCCAAACAATATACTTCATCTCTTGAATCTGCGCAAGCATGAGCGTCGTATCCTTTCCAAAGCCTTTGTTGTTCTTCACCTCTTGGGATAGGATTTTGCAGGTATTATCAAAAAGCTGCCGGTTGTTGAGGGTGTCTCTCTAGGCATACCCACCCTTCATCTCGTAAATGAAAAAGGTGGCATAACCATCCTTGAGGAAGCGCTTGAGTTTCTTTCTTTCAATGATCATGGTGGTTCGAACCTGCAAAAAAATTTTAAAATAGATGAGTTTCCTAAAAGACTCAGTAAGATCACAGAGGTTATTCTGATATCTTTCTTCATTTCTGCATTTCCAGATGTGCCAAAGAATATTAGAGGAGAGGATCTTCCAGAAAAGATTAGAGTCATTTTTTAAACCATCAATGTGCCCAGTAACAATGTCCATCACAGTAAAAAGCATAGGATAAGTAATGCCGAACATGAGCCATATTTCTTTCGCAAAGATACTATCAAAGAGGATATGTCTAGCTGTCTCAGGCAGTCTACAGAAATTGCAGTAATCGTACTCGACATTCCCTTTCCTGACAGGGAGTCTGTCAAGGAGAAGGAGCCAGTTAAAACATTTGATCTTAGGCTCGGTGGGGCCTTTCCACAGGCGGTCAAAGTGATTCTTCCAAATCCGGGTGTCTAGCCTGGAATACCAAATAGTATTAACATGGTCAATGATAGCTTCCGAATGCCCAATAACATTGTAAATGTGCTTGGCTTTAATCTTGGAGAACAAGGTGCCATCGGGCCATTTACACCCCAGAAATCTATGAGAGTCCACATGACAGGAGGAAGGGAGGTCTTTAGTCGCCTTGAAAATCAGATTATAAGTCTTCTTTTGGGACATGGGGAGGTCAAACTTATTTCTAAGATCCTCCCAGCTGATTAAAACATCATTCTCAAAGAGATCGGCAAACTGGGAAATGCCTTTGCTCGACCAGTGTCTAGCAGAGCAGCCTTGGGAGAGAGCAAGGGGCTTGCCAGAGGAATATAAATTCCACCAAATGGATCTTTCACCATGAAGATGGCAGTCATCATGGAAGGCCCTGTTAGAAACATGTAATTTAACTTGGTCCCAAGCCTTCCAGATGGACCTAAAAATAGCCGAACCTTGAACAAGAACAGGAAAATTACCAATAACAAGGTCAATAATCGGAAGATTCTTCCAAGAATTCACAGATTTAGGGAAGCCTCTTTCAATGTTGCTCCTAATCAGAACCTTCCAAGGATCATTGCCATCAAGGGAGTGAAAGATCCACTTGGCGGCAAGGGCAACCCCTTGGAGCTTGAGGTCTTTCAAACCAAGCCCCCCGAGCAGCTTATTAACATGACACCAGTCCCACTTGACAGCATGCATCTTCCTTTTTCCTTTGCCATCCGACCAAAGAAAACTTCTAACCGCCTTCTGAATCTCAAGGATTTGATAGTTACTGAACATCCAGGCTGAAGAATAGTAAATGTTATAGGAGGACAGGATTTTCTGACAGACCTGGATTCTGCTGGCCAAGGAAAGGGTTCTATTATGCCATTTATTCAGTTTTTTGAAGATTTTATCTTTAACCCACACCCACATGTCCTTAAGGGAGGGGTCAATGGAGAAGGGGATTCCAAGGTAGCGCACAATCTTGTGCGGACCACCCCACTGAAAGTCATAGTTTTTAAACCAGTCAGGGGGGACCACATCCCACCCAAGACAAATAGATTTGGAATGCGAAAGCCTCGCCCCGGAGATCTTAGAGAACAGGTTAAGCTTGGAGGACAGAGCCTCAAAATTCTCAGGCCTAGCATCAAAAAAGATAGCAGTATCATCGGCAAACTGACAATTTAGGAGCTCCTCATTATTGGGAAGAGTAATACCTTTGACAGAAGGGGAGAGGGAGTTATCTCTCAGGATGTAAAAGAGGGCTTCAGAAGCAATAACGAAAAGGGCCGGAGCCAAGGGGCAGCCTTGCCTGATCGATCTACCAAGGGGGAAGGAGGCTGAGAGCGAGCCATTAATATCAATCTGGGCTGAAGCATCTTTGAGCAGAGTCTTAACAGAGTTACAAAACATTCGAGGAAAGCCGAAGGCCTCCAGCATCATGGTGATGAAGTTCCATTCCACCATGTCGTAGGATTTTTCAAAGTCAAGAAGGAACATGGCAGAGTTTTGATGAGAGTGCTTGGACCAGTTCATGGCTTCCCAACTAGTTATCAGGTTTTCAAGGATATACCTGCCTTTGATAAACCCGGTCTGGGTAGAGCAAATAAACTTGGGGAGGATGTTCTCAATTCTGAGCGCCAGAATCTTGGCAAGAATTTTGTAGGAAACATTGAGGAGGGTAATAGGTCTCCAGTTTTTGATGAGGGCCTTATCCCCATCTTTGGGGATCATCTTAATGATACCTTTATTAATGGAGCATCCTAAAGATCTCCTCTCAAGGGCCTCCGAATACAAGTCAAGAAGATCATGGCAGATCCAACCAATGTTGGCCTTATAAAACTCCACCGGGAGACCATCCGGCCTGGGGGCCTTGTCATTGCTGAGAGAATTAATAGCTTTTTCAATTTCCTCTATAGAGAGGTCTTTGGACAGCTGAATGGCTTCATCAGCAGAGATCTTGCTAGGGATAAGAGAGCACACATGTTGTCTGAGGGACGAGGCCTCTTCCGAATCTTCAGAGGCAAAAAGATTCTGATAAAAATTAACAAAGGACTCCTTAATATTATCAATGTCAGTTATCTCCTGGTTATCAACCACAATTCTCTCAATATTCTCATTCGTATGCTTATGCTTAAGGAGATTAAAAAAATTTTTGGAGCCCCTGTCACCAAATTGTAACCAGTGTGCACGGGATCTAATCCTAGCTCCATTAATTTTAAGCTGTTGGTGCTGTCTAAGGGCATCCTTAGCTCTGATAAGATTAGAGGCGAGATCACAGTCAGATGGATTAGCTTGAATGTTGGATTCGGCAAGGTGCAGATCAGAGGAAAGGCATTTTTCAGCATATCTATAATCTTTCGCTCTTTTTTGCCCGATGGTCTTAAGCAGCTTTTGCCAAGCAAGGATGTTCTTATTCCATCTATCAAGATGGGAATAGGAGGGAAGAGTATTTCTGTTAATAAGTTTAATGATGTGAATGGCAGCAAGAATGTCTTCGTCTTTCAGGAGGCTAGTGTTAAGAGAGAACTTAGCATTAGAGGTATTGCACCGGAGAGAAGAGTTGTTAAAAGTAATGTGGGTGGAAATGGGATGGTGGTCGGAGAGGGAGGTGGGGGAGACGAGAACAAGGTGCCCATAATTGTCAGGTAAAAAGGAAAAGAAATTTTTATTAGCGTAAAATCTGTCGAGTCTGGAATAAATTCTAGAGTGACCCTGCTGAAGGTTGCACCAGGTATGCCAAATTCCAGGGTTAGAATCTTTAGATC
Organism: Sequoia sempervirens; assembly: GCA_007258455.2. Taxonomy (NCBI): domain Eukaryota; kingdom Viridiplantae; phylum Streptophyta; class Pinopsida; order Cupressales; family Cupressaceae; genus Sequoia; species Sequoia sempervirens. The sequence goes on along the minus strand of VDFB02193963.1, from coordinate 12,352 downwards.
CAGCCAAGGGGTCAAAGAGGAGTTTGGTATTTATCATTCTGTTCCAGTGAATTTTCTCCGAATCTTTCCAAGCAAAAGGAAGACCACCAAGTTTGTCCTCTTGGGCCTCTATCATGTTGAAATCTCCCCTGATAAACCAGGGTATATTAGGAAGAGCAGCAATCCAGTCCCAGAGACTCGCCCACTCCCTGAAGTCATTTGAGGCATAGATGGAGCATATGCCAAAGACATTATTCTTATGGTTAATAGTGATCCAAACCGCTCTGTTACAGGGGGAAATCCCATTATCAGTAATATAATTCTCCCATCTGGGACTGATCAGGAGAGCCACCCCACCCCTACCCCTATCATGGTTGGTATAGAACTTGGTGGCATCCTTCCAAAGGAAATTGAGGTTGGAATCCAGAGAGTATCCAATAGATTTAATCTCTTGAAGCATAAGGACATCCATAGACTTGCAGGTATCAAGAAATCTTTTAATGGTCCACCGTCTGTCAGGGGACTCCAAGCCCCTAATATTCCAAGAGATACAATTCATGGGGAAACATTTGGTTGGGGGGCACCGTTTTCGGTAGGATTTTGATATTGTGCCGAGGCACTGTTATGACAGTCTCTAAGCACTTTCTTGGAGGGGTTCTTATTCTTGGAGCCAAGCTTTCTTCCCCTGCGTTTGTACAGAGTGCTGACATCTTTAAATTCTTCTTCATTTTCAGACTCCTCAGGAGATAAGACGTTCAAATCCATGTTATTTTTGCCAGTGTGTCTACCAGTATCAGAGGGGAATACGCTAGCGGGGATGATCTCAAGCAGGCAGTCATCACCAAGTTCATGAAAGATTTTGGGGGGGACACTGGGATGAGGAGGAGGGTTAGAGCAGCAAGCAGCTTTTTCCATTATGGCTAAGCACGAGGTGCGGGAGACATTCAGGGTTTCACTTCCCGAGAGTTCACCGGGGAAGACTGAGCCAGGGGAGGGCTGAGAGTTGAGGGGAGAAGGGTTCTCTGAGGATGCCACCGATTGCTTCGAAGACTTGCATCTTCTTTTATTGGAAGCCTTGGTCACAGTAAGGGGCCCTAAAGTGAGATCATAGTTTGCCAGGGAAAAAGGGGTAACCGGGAGAGACGCGGGGGAGGGGATAGGAGGAGGGGGTGGGGAGAGGGAGGTCAGCAAGGGAGAGGGTTGAGGGGGAGCGACAACATCGGGGGGTTTACTACAAGAGGGATTCGAGCCAGCATTGTCCAAATTAGGAGGGTCACGGAGATCAGCGGCCTTGGGTTGTGAAGATTTCTTTTTGATAATGGGGCAATATTTTCTCAAATGACCCTCACGGCGACATAGGAAGCATGAATTTAGCCCTCCGAGAATTTCAATAGGGCAGGAGAATTTATCTTGTGAGATGCAAATGTTAATTTCAGACGAGATGTCAAGCCCCGGGTTCAGCGAAATGAGGATTCTTGCATCCATATGAGGGACCAAACAGACAGTTTCGTCCATTCGAATGATCTTTCCGAGTGGTTCAAGCACTTGCGGGAGAAAGCGCCATAAGAAGGGCGGCAAATGTTTAACCAGGATCCAGCGAGGGGCGGAAAGTGCCAGAACTTCCTCGTGGATGGCCTTGGGTGACCAAGCCAAGGCGCGAAAGGAGGTAGATCCAACCGACCAATATTGTTTTTTAAGCACTTCAGTTTGCGCTTCGTGTTTACAGAAAAAAATAATAAATAAACCTTTCTGAATTTGCCGACAGAAAGAAATATGAAGACCAAGTTTCAAATTCCAGTAATTATGAAACCAATCATCAAGAAACTTCCTAGGCGGACATTTATCAACTTCCACAGCAGAGAAGAAAATGGCAAAGTTCCTTAACCTATTTTTCTCCTTACCAATTTCTTCGAGCATTTCAGGATTAGGGGAAATGGATAAAGAAAGCGGAGCAACATCCGTAATCTTACCGGGGTCGGCGGCTTCATTTGAGTTGGTGAGTGAAAACCTAGCGCAATTGTTGACAGGGTTCCCAGCATTCGTCACCGCCTCGGAGAAAGACTTAGGTTTTGAGCGCAGCGGGTTAGGGATGAGATTATCTAGACACGGAGTTTCAGGAATCATTGAAGCCCTCGGTATCGACGAGGAGTAATTAGGTGGTACGGCCTCTGCCGAACGGTAGAGGGGAGGAGAGGATGAACTAGCTACCATTAATGCATATTAAAGAGGGCGAGAGACAAGAAAAGGAGCGAGCACACCTGTGTAGCCCCGTCACCGGGGATAGGCAGTAACCAGCCGCCAGGGAAACCGAGATCCGAAAATCTTCAGAGCGCGCCGAAAAAACTTCCTCTAGATTTATTTATCAGTTAATCAAAAAGATAAATTTATATTTAAATTTTAGTCTTTTTTTAATAACTTCCTTAATTTTTAGATGTTATGGCTAATCTTATCATTCAACCTATTCATTAAATTTATACTTATATTTTATATTTTGAAATATTTATTTTATATATAATTTAGATTTTTTTTACATTCTTTTAGATTACTGTTATAAATTGACTATTCTTTTCATTGTTTTAATTAAAAAGAGTTAAATTTTTAATAAATAATATTTTTTAAAATAATAATTTCTACATTCTTAATACATAAAAAATGTGCTAATATAATAATTAGGTTTTTCAATTTTACCAAGTAAAGGTATATATTTTTAGTTTCTATAAGATGCAGTTTGATTGAATGACTTTCCAATTTTACAAAGTAAGACTTTTTATCTCTTTTTTTATTATTTTAGGTTAGTGGTATACAGTGGTAATTATTTTTATTCTTTTAATTATATTTTGATATTTTTAAATTAATTAGAATTTGAGCTATTATGCTATACTATAATATTTATTTATTTTATTAGAATTTTTAATAGTCACTATTTAATAAGTGAAAAAAATGTGTTGCTATAAGTAGGATGTTTTCCAATTTTTTAAGTGTGAATAATTCATGTGATTTTTACCTTTCTTTTAATATAAACAAACTCATCATTATAATAATTAGGTTTTCCAATTTTACAAAGTAAGACTTTTTATTTATTTATTTATTTTTTGCATAGCATTTCACTACTGATATAATTTAATTTTAAATAGTTTTGTTTAGAAAAAGCATAGACACCTCAACCCACAAAATAACTAAACAACTAAAAAGAGAAACACAAGCATAAACAAAGAGAGTGAAAGATAGATGGGCAATAGCCTAGCACAAACAAAGCACAGAAGAAAAATACAAACCACAACAAAAATTGTTAGCCTTACCATTCAACCTATAATTTATAAATTTCTAGGCCCCAAAAAATTGTTGCTATAGATAGTATATATTTTTATTTGTTAAATATTTTTATGTCTTAGTTTTCGTTTTCCCTACATACCATTTGACTAGCAATATAAATACTTTAACTTAGTGTACACATCATTTTATTGAAATATATTTTATTAAAATTTTATTTTGGTTTCATTCTTAGTTTTGATATTTCCAAAAGAATAATTGTTTAAGACATCCACTATAATAATTAAGTTTAAAAATTCTCAACTCCTTTAATTTTTTTATTATCTTATATTTTAATTATTAATATAAATAATTTTAATTTTAATAATTTTCTTCTTGAATCAATCTTTTATTATGATTTTTAATTTATTCAATCTTTAATACTTACCTTTTTTTATTAATCAAAATAAAAAAAATTATCTCTCCTATATTTTTTTGTATCAATGAATTATGGTTAATGTAAGCATGCAAAATCAAAATAATAAAAATAGGGAAAATAAAAATCTAAGTCTAAACTCTAAAAAACAAATTACCACATTTTAATTAGATTTTTATATTTTAAAATAAATTAAAATTTATGTTATATATTTTAATATTTATGTTTTTATTTGAAATTTAATAGTAACTTGATGAAAAAATAGTGTTATAAGTAGCATATTATTTTTTTTTTATAATTTTGAATAACATATTTTCTCTTAATTTTTGTCTCCTATGTTACCAATATAAATCATTTAACTTAGCTTGTCTATTTTTATATTTTTCATTCTATTAAATTCAAATATATAAAATAATCTAATAACAAATTTAAATAAATAATATATTTTTAATATATTATATTATTAATTTAACAACATATTATAATATATACACTATATAATACATATGTAACATATATAATATATAATATATAATTTAATATATTAGAACTAAAGTTATAACAACAAATACAATCCTTAACTTAATCATTTATTCTTCTTACACAAGAGTCCCACCTCATCAATAATTTCATTTCTAACCTCTTAAAACATAACTATTTAATAACTTTTTGGCAGGAATTTCGCTGCCCTGTAGCTCTTGTTTTATTTGTCGTCCGTTAGTAATGCTTACTTCTCCTTTTAATGAATGTTTTATTTTGCAAGGGTTGATTTAGTGCTACCATTGATCTATTTCCTACAGATATCAACGGTGCCTGCCATCCCGTGATCGGGAATTCAAGGATCATGAAATCATAGGTGGGCGCCACGTGTCCTATCCAAGGGAGCTCAAGGGTTGATTTAGTGTTGTCGTTGATCTATTTTCTGCAGATATCAATGGTGCCTGCCATCACATGATCGAGAATTCAAGGATTGCAAAATCACAGGTGGGCGTCACGTGTCCTATCCAGGGGAGCTCAAGGGTTGATTTAGTGCTGCCATTGATCTATTTCCTACAGATATCAACAGTGCCCACCATCCCGTGATCGAGAATTCAAGGATCGCAAAATCACGGGTGGGCGCCATGTGTCCTATCCGGGGGATCAAATTTGAGCTATCGTTGACCAACTACCATTTGATCTGAGCCGTTCTCTGCCATCCCGCAATGGTGCTTGGGTTGATTGCAAAATCATGGGCGAGTGCCACATGTCTCATCCGATGAAGCCTAAAGAGTAAAGGAAACACTAGCCGACTTTAAATGTATTAAGGGGCGGATTACTAAAGTGTTCTCGAGACACACATGTTCTAAATCCATAGATATGTTATAATCTCACTAGAAAAGCTGCTTGAAGGTTAATGACATGGCTGGCGACTATGTTAAAAGAATGAGATCAATGGCGCCTGCTATCCCGCAATCAACGATTATAGGGATCACGATATCACGGGTGGGTGCCACATGCCCTTCATAAAGGATGAAATCTGTGTGACCATTGATGAGCTGTCTCTTCAAGATTGATGGTGCCCACCATCTCATGATTAGAAATTTTGGGATAGCGATGTCGCAGGTGCCTGCCACGTGTCTCATCCAATGAAGCTTAAGGAGTGAAGAAAGTGTTCGCTGGTTTTAAATGTACTACGAGGCAAATTACTAATGCACTTGTAAGATGCACGTGTTTTATTTCAACGCAGATGTTATGATTTTAAGGGAAAAAGATGCTCGACAGTTAAAAGAAAGGACAATGACCATTTTTGAAGGAGCAGGCTTTATGGTAAAAAGATCGACGGTGCCCGCCATCCCGCAATGATAAATCAAAGGATTGCAATATCGCGGGCAACCATCACATGGCATTCCTTCATGGCGTATGACATAGTGGGCCCCTTTATTGCCGTGTTGGCGATTATGTTAGCCTATTTTGAAGATGGTCGTCGATGATTTGATCAAACTGAAGGATCAACGACTCAAATTTAAATATGTATAAAATTATGGTTGGAGCTGTTCGTGTGGCCCACGAGTGAGCTTTAATGGCGGATGAGACATCCACTGGCAGAATTTGATTGACATAAAATCAATTTACTCATCTCATTTGTATCATAAAGCATCCAAATATTTCATGAAAATAGTTTCAGAGCTAAAGGTGAAATTGCGAGCAGTTACTGCCAGAAATTGGAGTTTGTGCGAAAAAAGCCGTGAGTTAATTTTCTCTGTTTCCCTGTCATTCTGCACCTAAATTTGGGAAAGGGGGGGTCTACTATGCTTGTCACTGAGTTCATTAAAATCTTTTGTTAGGGCTATTGTTTAATCATAAATTGTGAGGAATTGTGATATTTTTACTCTATAATTTTCTATCTCTGCTTAGTCATAGCCACTTGAAGTGTAACATTGTAGTGAGGCCCTAGTTTGTATAAAATGGTGCCAACCAAGCAGCACTCTGGCCACATTGAGTATTTGAAAAGAAACTTGTATAATGATTTCCTAGATCAATTTCCATTATCAACAAATAATAGAAGGAAAGGTTTGGTGTTGATGCGAGGGAAAATCCTAGAGGAGGGGTTGGTGTGTAATAATTCCAACATTGCTGATGCTAGGGTTCCACTCATAGGCTTACAAATGTTTAGATTATGGTATGGACAGAGGAATTTGGCTCATCCTTTTTCAAATGGATGGAGGTACGACATGGAAAAACTGGTTGTTCCAAATGTGTTCCCTGATGTGGACTTACTTAGAGTAGTGGCCAAAAGATATGACCCTATCACATAGGTAATTAGAGATAATGATGGAGGGGTTCTATTGGAAATTAACAGAGATGTTATCCAACATACTTTTGATTTGAGTGAGCCAAGTGATGACTTGGTTCCTATTAATCTTGAAAAAATGAAAGAGGAGTATACAAAATTGAAATCTCTTTTTAGGGTTAGGCTGCTTCCACCTCATCTGGTTAAGGCAGGGGGTTCACAATTTCACATCAGCCCTAGTGACCAGGAACCCTTTAGATTGAATTGTTTTGGAAAGCCTTTCCTAGCTACTTTCTATTCACTATGTTAGATTTTATGTTTTAGCCTTGGTGTAGTAATGGTGACTACATACATGTTCATGGGGGTGCAAATACAACACCCTAACTTCTCTGTAACATATGACTTCGCTTATTTTTTGGTGGAGAGGATACATGAAGGACTATCGAAGCTGCAAAATGGTGATACTGGTACTCAATTCTTTTGGTATTTCATGTTGATGCATATGTTCTTGTTTAGGAATGTTGATTTCTTTGCTGAGAATATGAACTTAAGACAATCAGTTAATGGAGAAAGATTGCCAGTACAGATATGGGCTACAGATTTGTCCTGTAATAAGGAAAGCACCAGTTATGTGCAATTTGATGATTGTTTTGCTGCAAGATTGATGGCTAGATTGATGGTAAATGTACTTAGGATCCCTCAGGAACTGCATGATTTCCTTAGGCCGAAGGAGAGGAAACCATAATTCAGGGTTTTACATAACCGGGGTGACATTATCCCATATCCAGTCAGCACTGTCCTGAGAATATATGGATTTCAAGGAACCCCTCACATACTGCCATACAATGTGCCACCAAGACTAGGTTTTGCAGAAGTTATGTGGCAAATGGGGTGTATTCATGAAGATAGCCTAACTGGAAAGGGGAAAGGAATATTATTCCCTGATTATACAGTAGTGTCTAACTTTACATTTTCAAAGGGAGGCTGGACACATTTTGACAAATTCTTTGTTGATTACCATTTGAGATTTGGTCCAAAGCGACAACATGATCCTGAAGGTTTCTTTGCTCTTTTTAGACAAAGAATAAAAGGTGGCAAATTTGCACATGAATTCAATTTTTCTAAGGACCTGATCAGGAATAAATTTGATTTAAATAGACAGGAATTGAACAAGGAAAAGTGGATAGCTTATAGTAAGCTACTGGATATTGTGCATGAAATAGATTTTACGTATGATCCATTGATGGAATTCACTCCATACCAGAAAAAAATTGACTTTTTAATGAAGAATTTCAAGGAGATAATGGACACCTTGACAACCAAAAAGATAAATTTAATGCTAAGTCTGGATATACAAGGAGAAAGTGATATGCCAATTGAAACAAGGCTAGTATGTCAGCCTATAGAAAGGTGGCCCATCTATAAGAGGAAAAGGGATATTGGCAGTGATGAGGAAGAAGTAGATAGAAAAGGGAAGAAAATAATGAAGGCGCCTTCACAACCAGGCCCAAAATTCAAAGTAACTGGAGTTGTCAAAATTATTGAATTAAAATCTTCACCATAGCGCAGTCCCCCATCACCACCACCTGAGCCAAGCCCTAAGAGGTAAAGAACCAATCACGTACTTGAGGATCTCACAGATGAAATTATTGTTACTGATCAAGACATGCAGGTTGGTATGCCATCCCCTCCTAGGTCAGCTGAATTGGTTCTATCTGATTTGGATATGAAGGGTAAGAGTGTGCAGGATGCAAGAATGGAGGCTGCAAGGAGTTCTTAGATGACAATGCATTTGTAAAGAATCCTGTATTCTTGCAATTGGCATGGAGGATGAAATTTGAGGAATATCAAAATAAATGCAAGGAGAGAAGATAACTAAGGCCTGATAGGTCAGATCAGGGGAATGATGAAGAAGTGAAAGCTGAACTAATGGAAGAATTGAAAAACATCACTCCTGAAGAAGGAAGACAACTAGTGAATCAGGCTGGTGTTTTGATTTTGCCTGAATGAGACATTGCAGATGCAGTGGCTTTCAGTGCCATTATGAAGTCCAAGAATCCTTTCAGGATTCTGAAGAAGAAGTTAAGGCAGCATTACAAAACTTTGCCTTCAATGAAGAATATGAGACCTTGGCAATTTGGGCATTAGCTTCATAAGGAAGAAAGCCAGACATTGCTGATATTAATCCAAATTTCAAAGGAGGATTAATAATAAAGAGGGCTTCAGAGACTACAACAACCGAAGCCACTAGTTTAACTGTGAATGTGGCCAAGTTGGCCCAAAAGACTACTAAAAGGGAGGAGGCTGAAAGAAAGAGCCTAATGGAGAAGTATAACATTTTAATTGAAGAATATAGTAAAATGCAATAGAGGAATGTTGAGTTGTAAACTGAAGTAGAAAGGTTCAAGTATAGACATAATGGGGAAACATCCAATGCTCCACGAACCAGCACATCACCTCCCATAGCAGGGTCAATACCTCCTGCTTCTCCAAATGTTTCTACACCAGGGTCTCCCATTCAAAATCCTGCTCTTACCCCTCCTCTAGAACAAGTCGATGAACAAATAGAGTGCTTTGTTGATCCAACAAAGAGGTAGCTCATGCAGAAAATTGATCAATTACAGACATCACTAAGGGTAAAAGAGGAGGGTTTTCTTTCAAAAGAAAAAGAAATTGTTACTCTTGTTTTGGAGAATTTAAATGAAAAGGTCGATAATAAACTGCCCTCTATACATTCTTTGTCTTCTTTGCTATTTGAAGCAATAAATAATATAGATAGGGATGGGGGAATGAGTGATTCCCAATAATTCAAGTGGATCCCTAGGAATAATCTAGATGTTATGACTAAAAGCCTCAAGGTTTGATGCAAAATAACAACCCCAATCATTGAAGCCTACTTATATATTAGTTAAATCATTGCAAAGTTTTTAGACCTTACCAGATGATCTAAGTAGGAAGATTAGGGAGTTGGTAAAGAACTTCAATGATTGGGGTAACACACTGTTACCTAATATAACTGATGAGCAGGGGGAAATCAAAACACTCCAGCAATGGTAGGATCAAACAGAAGTAAGAAGTCATCAATAATCAAATTAAAAAAAATTGTGATGACTCAGATTATGATTTGTTCATAAATTGTATGGATAAGATTATTGGTACCGGCTCATTTTTGGAATCTTTTGAAAGAGATGCTAATTAGGTAGCGGTAAAGTATTTGCCTTATAGTACAAAGGTAAAAGAGGTGATTGATTTTGACTGGCCAACTGACGAAGAATACTAGAGGTGGGTGGCTAAGTATTTGAATGATGATGAGTAAAAAGAGTGGGCTACCGACAGGTGGCAAATTAGATGTTGTGGTTACAACGTTTCCAGTTTTGTATGGATGATTTTCTTGGCGTGGGTTTTACGTGTGGTTTTGTTGTGCATCAACCTTCCTCCACTTACGACATTATGAGCGAGAATATGCTCGGTATGATTGTTGTTGTAATGATTTTTGAACAAGAATATTTTTCAAGGTGGTGGCTAATGTAACAAATTTTGGAATATCACTAGGTGCTCAATTGTTGGTGTGGTGTACTTTCTAACTTTGAAAGTTGCTTGTTTTCTCCATCATTTTCTATAAGAAGGATTTCAAGGCCAGAAGTATGGGTTAACAAGTTAGATAACTTTTTTTGAGTCTAGGTGAAGTTGCAGAGCGAATTGTAAAGTCTGATGGTTTTAGAGAAATGCAATTTAGGTTTTGAGTCATTATGTAACAGGTTTTGAGTTCATAGAGATTTAATGTTGTATAACAGTACTAGCATTTGAGTTGAAATGAAAATTCGAGCTCATGTCTCTCCATTGTACATGCATATCTGAGCTTTGAATGAAATAACTAAGGGTTGTTTTATCCATCTCACTGTTGTGGTGTGTATGATTCTATTTTAGCTTTAATTCAAGGAATTAATCAAAATGCTTGAATGGGATTATAGGCGGATATGTGTTGTATAAGGATTTGATAAGTAGTCTAGGTTAGAATGCATACTGATGAAATTGTAATGCAATATTGTCAGAGATCTTATATGTGATGTATTAAATCTGTTATAAATCTCTAGATGCTTATGAATTTGACTCCTGCAATGGATATATGGTACTGATCTAAGTTGTAATTATTAGTGTAGTTCAGTATTTATTTGTCTTTGCCTAGAGCTTGCTACAAATTGCAAATCATTGACTATCTTATACAATGGATTGTGTTTAGTTATCTCAAGCTCCAGATAGTTGATATTGTCTATGAACAGCCAATTCTAGTTGATATTATCTTATCGTGTTGAGCTATTAGGTGAGATCATCTGCTTGTGTTAATGTTGTTTATAATAATAGTCGCGAGGTTGTAAACACATTAAGGGGATCACCCTCGGGTCTTGTAAGAGCACGAAGTGTCTGAGGCTTTTAAAGTCCTCGTCCGGTTGGTCGAGTCCTTCAAAGGCTGCCTTTGATTGGAATTAGCGAATTCCATAGGTATATTAGAAGACAAACCTAGTTACATTGTAAAAAGAACCAAGATACCGTCAACCGAACAACCACACTCTACAATTGACTTTTTAATATTTTATGATCACATGAAACATAAAACACACTAATTTCAAGGTTGTTAACATCACTATTGAAATGTTTTAATTTTTTGACCTTTCAAACATTAAAAAGTACATCATTAAATTAATCATGTAATAGCATAAAAATTAAAAACATCATGAATTAATTATGTAACCACATAAGTGAAATATAATTCTATCAAGAAATTAATATCAAATAGATAATATAATGAAGTAACTTATACATTTCAATATCATTGATCTTCTTCTTCATCCAACTCTTTGTCTGTATCATCCGATCTAGATTTGACATTGTAAGGATTGGTCATATCATCATCATCATCAATATCAGTTTCGATAATGTCATCATCCACACAGATGTCATCTTCATGAACATTAACTCCTACATCATCATCATCTAGTTCCTCCTCTTTGACATCTTCGTTAGGGACATCATCAACTAATCATTGATCCTGATCATCATCTACATCATCTTCTAGTTCTTCAGTATCTTCTTCTTCCACCGCATTATACTTTACTAGCCTTCCTTTTGGATCATGTCTAACAACAAATGACCAACCCGGTTTACCTGGAACCTCTGAGTAAAATACTTGCTCACATTGGCTTGGAAGAACATAGGGCTCATTTCTAGCTCGCTCAATCAACCTTGTATTAACCATGGAAAATCCATTATCATGTTCAATAACAGTTCTCTTAGGATCATTTTCATTCAATCATAGCCTATACCATATAATGACGAACAAAATTAATCTGAAGGACTTAAAGTCACACTCAAGTATATCATCCAAAATCTCATAGTATCAATTTTCTGAGACTTCTAGATGTATGTCGCTTCTTGATGAAACATTAGTCACCTAAAAGACTGCAATTATACTAGAATCACAAGTTTTCTTCATGTCATCCAACATTTTGATTCAAAATTTACAACCATTGCACCACATAGCCTTGTAGTGTTTCACCTACAATATGTCAAACATGTAAAAATTATTGCAATATCATTAGTTGATAAACATATTTATTCTTGGCTGAATGTATGCAAAGAAAATAATCTCAAGATATATATACATCAATATACTTGAAAATAATTAAATAATATGGGTGATTAATATATTTATATGTACTTTTTTATCTCTTAAACCATATGCTAAATCAATTTCCCTTTGTGTAACATTGGAATCTCCATTACGATGAGCTTCTTTAACCAATATTACACGCCCATGTTAATGCGACCAGTTATTTGACATCGTTCAATCCATGCAGATCATCAATCCAGATTGTTACATGACATACAAATGTAGTGCATCCCACTCTGACCAAGCTGTA
>VDFB02193961.1:0-15651 GCA_007258455.2 Sequoia sempervirens | reverse complement strand
TGTCAAAAAGGTACATGAGGTGGAGGAAGGACAAGTACCTTCCAAGTACATTGGGAGATGGGAAGAATCTTGGGTGAATAAAAGTGAATTAAAAATTCACAATGATTGGAAGAATCTGGTGGATAAGACAATGCTCCCAAAAGGTGGGAGTTTGTCACATGTGACTTGATGTGACAAGTCAAATATTCTAGAAGGTGCATGGGAAAAGGGGATTCTAGAAGGAATAAAATGTGAATTAAAAATTCACATGGGGAAGAGAGGAGCCTAGGGTGAATAAAAAGGAATTAAAAATTCCTTGGGGGATGGGAAGAGTTGACCAAAGTACTGATTAGGCTTAATTAATCGGTAATTAGAGGATAATTAGGGGCTAATTAGGATTAAAGGCCAACTTGCAAAAGTTGGAGGGATGTGACACATCCTAATCAGGATTAGGCATGTGCATCCTTAATGAAAGAATTAAGAGATGGATTGGATTAGATGAAAATGACATGGGAATTAAATAAATGTAATATTTATTTAATTTATTTGATGAAAATTGGGGAGGGTCAAAGTTGTACATTATTAATTAAATGCAGCAAGGTTGGCAATTAGAGATATTAAGTGAAATAATAGTAAGCATTAACTTGGATAAGAGGATGTTTAGATGAAAATTGGTAGAATTTGGATAAATTAAGTGTCAAATTTGGATGTCTACTTGGTAATGGAAAATCATCCTTCAGACATGCCTTATTTAGATCTCTGAAATCTGTGCATATTCTAATACTATTATCTGGTTTAGATACAAGTACAATATTTGAAATCCACTCAGCATAATCAATGGACTTGATGAATCCTGCATCTAACAACTTTTCAACTCATCTTTTACCATCAATGCGATGTGGGGATGCATTTTCCTTAGCTTTTGCTTTACTAGTTTGATTCCAGATGGTAGAGATAGATGATGCATCATAAGACCTGGATCTAACCCTGGAATATTAGAGTAAGACCAAGAAAAGTTGATATGCCTCTTTTCAAAGAATTTTGTGAATTCGGGTTTCTCTTTTTTTGTCATAGATGCTACCAGATGTATAATTTTTGCCTTCTTTGTTGTGCCAAGATTGATGGATTGTGTAGGCTCCACTAGTACTAATGATCCTCATGATAATGCTCTAGAAGGGTGTCAAATATCTCATCTTTAAGTGCCTCAGAGAGGTTTTCATTGTTAGATGTGTTCTTTTTTTTTACTTTTTCAAGATCTAATGCTGCTATTGAATGGTTTTCACCATTAGATCCATTATTCCTGTGTTCAATTTTGCAACTAGAAGATTTGGCACCCTCCCGATTTGAAGTATCATTATGAGCTTTATGAGTAGAACTTGTGTCAGGTGTGTCACTACAAAGAAAATTTATGATGGCATCATCATTCGTAAAGACTGGTATATTAATAGGTTCAGTTGGTTCCCAGTCAATAATTTTAGGATGTATTAAGGGTAAAAAGTCCTTGGATTGGGTAAAATCAACTGCAGTGAGGGTTCCAATAGCCATGTTGTCAAATTTGTTGGTGGTGATGTTAAGGTCTATGATATTACTCTCCTCCAAGTCGTCTATTTCACTCAATGTTTGTTCATCCTCACTTGAGTCATCGATATTTTGTGATCCAAATACAAGGGGTCTAGTTCCTGAGCTTTGTCCCTCCTCACATGTGGGTCCATACTCTTTTATAACATCAACCTATATATCTTTGCATGATATTTATGATAAAGAATCCCACCCATATTCATTAGAATCTGTTTCAGAGCTATCCCTCATTTGAAGGATACTTTCAACAACTTTATGAGTGGTCTCTTCTTTTGTTTCTCCCATATAACCCATTCCTATTTTATCCTTTGATTGAAGTGTGAGAGGTTGGATGGGTTCTACACTACCCTCTTTTCTTTTACCAATAGGTCCTTGTCCTTCATACCCTATTTTCTCTAAGATAACTTTTCTTTTTCCACATTGATCTGTCTTTATGTTGATATTTGCTGATGTAGAGGCTCCCTCATCTTTATAGAGCCAATTGTGAATGGTCTTATCTTCAAATTATTCTTCTAGAGTACCTGCCTTTACAAACCTTTCATCCAAAACCGTGGTAGGTTGGGATGATTGTTGTGTTTTTTTTATGGTTGTCCATATGATTTTGGAGATGGCAACAATTTTGAAAGACATAAAGATAGCTCAATGGAATATTCTCCCATGCCCTTGTCTTTTAACTGGATCTTGTCTTTGAACTGTTGTGATAAATTATTCAATGGATCTTCATTACTTTATGAAGTGGGGTCAGCAACAATTGTTTCCTTTGATTGGTCCTTTTTCTCAACCCATTTGGATATAAAATTTAGTTGCTTTTCACCGCTGGATGAACTAGAAGTGTTTGCTTCTCTATTATGGAGCACCAAAGTGTCTTGATTTGTTTTAAGCATGTTACAAGTTTGAGGATTATTGTAATCTGCTGAGATAGTGACTTCTTGTCCATTGACTGAAAACTTCAAAACACTAATGATAGGTTGAAGGTACTGCTTGCATTTCATGAATCCAAAGATGTCCCAAGAGTATGTTATAAGTGAGCTCTTTGTCTAATACTTGGAAAACAATATTATTCACAATTGGTCCCACTTGAATAGGTAATATAATCAATCCTTTGGAGGATCTTTCTTCTTCATCATAGGCCTTTATTGTGCTCTTCCTTCTGGCATCAATAGCATTGTTAGAATAACCTAGTGCATGGATCAGTTTTAAAGTGCAAATGTTTAAACCAGCTCCACCATCTATTAGGACACGTTTAACACAGTGTTTATGGATTAAAACTTCTATATGAAGGGTCGCATTGTGTGGGTGATTTAGTGACATGTCATCTTGTTCAAAGAATGATAGATAATGAGGCGTAGTTAAATGTCCCACCATAGCTTGAAATTGACAAACATCTAGATTATTGGGTACTGTGGAAGCCACAAGAGCCTGTTCCAAAACCTCCTTATGTGATGGTGAAATTTTAAGGAGTTCCAGTATGGACATCTGTGTTGACCTATCTTTTGTAGTTGATCGACTATGTTGTATTGACTTGAAGGGGGAGTAGTGGTCTTAGATGCAACTCCTTTCAGTATCACTTTGGATTTCCCCCTTGTTGTCACATTGACGGGTTGATAGTCTTGTCTTTCCCTGATTTTTATGACATTGATTTGGTTGTCAGATGTGTTTATGTTTGGGATCACATTCAAGGATATGATGTCATTGATGCTAATGTTATCCGTTTGATCATCAATGACATTATTTTTCTCAACCTCATAAATACAATGAATAGTGCTATCATAGATGTAGTTTATACCTTTACCTTTACTGTTTGAAGAAGATTCTCTTTTTTCATAATTTGGTAAAGGATTTGTAAACGCACTATGATCATTGTTTATTTGATGTCCTTTGACAAATACCTTCTTGTTGTCAATCAAATCTTGTATTAGATGCTTTAATTGCATACAATCATTCATTTTATGTCCCTTGTTTTTGTGAAAGTTACAAGAGTCAACATCATTCCACCAAGATGGTTTTACTTTTGGTTCCCAATTTCTCGCTTCAGGTAAGGTAATAAGTCCATTTGCAATAAGCTCTCTCATTGTTGATTCCATTGTTTGTCCCAATGTTGTAAATCTTTGTCGATTGGATTGTCTTTGATATGATTGTGATCAAGATTCTCCATTGTTTGGATTGTCTTTTTGAGTGGTACCTTGATTGATGTTTTGGTTAGTCTTTACTGTTGTTGTTGTTAAATTGAATACTAGTTTCACATTTTGTGTGTCAGTTGTGACATCATTATTTCCAATATTTTTATTTTTTTGCTAGAATTTAGGTTTATCATTAATGCCATAGTGATTTGAGGAATTTGTGTTGTTTGATCCTTCATTGTAATGTTTAATCACTCCTCTTTTGACCAATGCTTCTTCGATTTGAAGCCCATTCTCAATCACTTTTTCAAATGTCGGGGGACATTGCGGTTCAAGCCTATAACTCATTTCATCAGTTAAGTTGTCATAAATAATTCCATCGTTTCCTCTTCAAGTATAGAACAAGGATATCTAGCAAACAACTTTCACCAAGGTTGTAGAAATGATAGGAATGTCTCACCTTTCTTTAGTTTCATGTTGTAAAGATCTTTTATGGTTACTTCATGTTGAATATTGAAGGAGAATTGTGAGATAAATTTGTTGACTAGTTCTTCAAAGGATCGAATTCCTGGTTGTAATTTAGAGAACCATTCCATACAGTGACCTCCTAAGCTCCTTGGAAATAACCTCATTAGGTAAGTATCCTCTTGTGCAAACTCTAAACTCATTGTCTTGAATTCCCTCACATGGTCAATTGGATCTGTTTTGTTGTTGTACTTGTCATATTTGGGGCAATGTCTAGGAAATGGTATCATGTCTACACTTGGATGAAAAGGATAAGGACAAATGTCCTGTAATGAGTACCTCTTTGTGTTTCCCTTTTGCATATCTTGAAGTTGTTGAAAATTTTGCATTTGACATGTTAGGGCAACCACTTGATTTGTGTGTTGTGTGTTGTGTGGTTCAATTTTTGAAGCTCTAGGTGTTTCTTTTAATCGATTAACGTCAAAATCTTTTGGAAGTTTGGCACCTAATTCAACTAGCATCAAGAGGTATTTTTCCATATGTTGTTCCAAAACTTTTTCCATGAATTTGTGAAAATTTGGATCTTGTTGTGCAGTTTGGACATCCTCTTGGGTTATTTCATTGGTATCATTTTGGTGGAATCTGTGAAAGGAATTTTCTTCAGCCATGACGTTTGATGTTTCAATTTCCTTTTCTCTTAGTTTTTGTCTTTGTAAACTTGTCAAAATTGGCATACAAGTGTTTGGTATTTTCACTAAACTTTAATCTTGTGTGTTTGGATGAGTGTCAATGGAATATTAACAAAGTCAAATAGAAGGATATATTCTATTGATGAGACCAAGTTAAAAATCTGATTATTCTATTTTGTTTCATGATTGTAGGATGTTAAAATCCTAATGATGAAACTTAACCTAATAACCAAGATGTGTGTTTGATAATTGGACACTTTAAAGTTGCAAGATCTAGGTTTAACTTAAAAAGAATTTTGACTTGTAAGATCAAATTTGTTTAAGGTTTAAGACACTGTATGGCTTGTGAAAATGTTTATGTCCTAATAAAAACCTGAGTTTCTAATGTCAACAGTCTGATGGATGTTTTTAATAGCTCTTTGTTTTCTTGTTTTGTGGATGCGCTATTATAGAGGGTAGAGGCACTAAAACAAACTATAGATGTGCTAAAATATTGGTAATTTTTTGGCACTAGCAAGTTTTGTGTAAAGCCAATAGATGCACTATAAAATTTGTCAGATGCGCTAAAATAGACTATATAAGCACTATTTGAGCTATGAATGCGCTAAAAGACGAGGAGAATGCGCTAAAACAGACTGTGTAAGTGCTATTTTGGGACTCCACTGTGTTGTCTGATTTTCTTCTTAGTAAAGGGGCTGATTTTTTGGTGCAATTTTCTGATTTTGAGGTATATTTGACAGGATATCTTTGCTGGTAAATCTCTTATTTTGATGACAAGCCTAATGTTTTCAAGGTTTTCCTCTATTGTAAGAACTGATTTGGCCTATTGGAATATTCTATTGTTGGTTGTTGGATGAAAGACTGATGAATGGGTTGACTATGATTATGTTTTTGTGAGAGCTCTTCATTGGAAATAAGCTTGTGAACATAAAGGCTCTAAGGAAAAATCATCAATATATCCTTTAGCAAAGTCGTGGTACCTATGGATAAAATTTTGATGCCTAAGCAAGATCTTTCTACTTTGATATAAGAAGTGTCTCTTTTCCAAAATTTTCTTGTAACTAAGTTGCTTCTTTTGTTTCTTGACTCTTTTTGTGAGGGATTTATTGACAAATGTTGTTGATTTCCAATCCCTAATCATAAAAAAATTTCAGGATTTGTCAAATCTTTTGTGTTTTTCAGGATGATCTTTATCTGAATTAATGATTTGAAAACACAAGCAACAATTGTAAAACAATTGTTTTTAAGTCCAAAAGTCTAAACAATAAGTGTATGTTCAAGAATCAAAGACGATCCTTTTTAATTTCCATTGGTTTGACAAAGAATACACTTTAGGTAGACTCACTCTTAAGGTCAAAAAGGTCATCGTTATACTCAACAACCCACATCTTAAAATTGCATCGGCTCACATAGCCATGACACCCCCTAGAGGGTGCCTGTGTTTTTTTCTTTTCCAAGTGTGTACTCAAAGTTAGATTTCTCAATCCCTTGAGTAAACGGTCCTTGGCAATTATATGGTGAGTGTCTTGGGGGCAGATTTTTCCCTCCCCTTGCACTGTGAGTATTACAATGTTTGGTTACTAACACAGCTAGATTCTACACTATGGTTCATAGATAGGGTTTCTATTTGGAGCGGAAAACAATAAACTCCCTCAGGAGACCTCCCAATCTTTAGAACAAAGATTTTGAGGATGGTTATCTTGCACACTTCTGGTAAATGTGGGTTCCCCAAATTTACTTTTTTGTATAGTGGGTTGGAAAACCTAGCTTTGGTTGTTCCCACTCAAATTAAGTTCCATGAGGTGGTACTTTTCACTATGGTAGGCCTTCCTAAAGGATTTAAACAAAGCATAAAGTGCATAAAATTGATGAGGGGCATGACTGAGAGACAGAAATAACACAAACAAGGAGAATAATTTTATTATTTGAAAATGGAACTTCTTACATGCAGAGGATCTCAAATCCCCAAGTTCCACAACACATGCAAGTTATAAAAAGCTACAGAATAACCCTTTCGCAATATGCGAGCTTGTCCCCGAAAAACTACCCAAAAATTAGAAACCTGCCCATAAATAGAGCTCCTCTTTAGTTTGGAGCCAAAACAACATTCAAATTTGAGTTTAGGCAGTTTGGCGCCAAAAAATTACAAATTGAAGTTCAAATTTCAAAGAACATTTGCAATTGTATCTTTTAGAAAGTGCGCCAACTTCTCAGGGAGCCATAACGTCGGGACTCAGTTAAGTGAACCATTTGAACCGTTGGGAAAGGTCTCAATAGCATTACTTTCAAATCTACCCCAACTCTAAGTGCACTCAAAATCTAACTTCGAGAGATTTTCAAATGCAAATGCAAGAACTAAAACTGCAATATCCTTTCAACCCAAGAATAGAAAATAAAAACCATAAATTAGGAATTTCATTATGGCGAAAAGGTATCCAAAATGTAAAAATATCTAAAAGAAACTTGAAATTTAACTATTTTTTGGGTAATGCAAGATTATATACACCACTAGATGCTCCTGCGCACAGAAATTAAGATGAGTCTACCCATTTAAGGGGAGAGCATAGGCCTATCACCACACAATCACAGTAATCAAGTGTTCAGTTTTAAAGCCCAAATGACAATTTTCTACTCTATGTGAAGTTGTTGCTTCACAAAAGATATGATGTCAATTTTAATCGAAATAGCAAATGTATGATGACTACCCTAAGATTGATATATTTTAATCCAAATGACTACCCTAGGATTGGTTCATTTTAGTTCAAATACATCAATGAAATTACTAGCCGCGGTCGCATCGGATCTAGACAATGAATTACAAATGTGTTATAACAGAGGTCATAAGCGCCACTTAATTGATCAAATGCACTGCAAAAAATATTGGAAGTGTTGCAGAATTTGTCAAAAGCATTGCAAAATTTGTCAGATGTGCTAAAATAGGGTTGAACATGGAACAACCAATCATGCTGGGAGCTTCTGGTTGATGCGCTAAAATAGTCTTCAGAAGCGCTAAATTTTTTGGTGGATGTGCTAAAACAATCGGAAAAAGTGCTAAAGTTTTTTATGGATGCGCTGCAAAATATTTTGATCATGCTAAAAGAAACACGCCAAAATCCTGTATGAACACTTTTCAAAAAAAAAAATTGTTAAAATATGGGGTTAGTGCCCCACGGTGGGCCCCAAAATGGAAGCATGGAATGAGTAATGAATAAAATAACAAACAACACTTCTTAATGAAACATTATATCAAAGATTCAACAATATTTAAACTAATTTAAAGCAAGAATCTACTGAAAGCATCTCATTGTTCTCTATTTCCAAAGATTTATTAAGTCATAGGGCTCTCAGATTTTGTAAGCATTGTGATTGTTAAAATGCCAATCTAGAGAATGAGATGTTGCTAAATGCAATAATACAATCCTATATGATGATATCTAAATGATGTGATGAAGGTACTGTAATCTTAATTGACATGAAACTTGATGAAAGAAGCTATGATAAACTATGATGCAGCTATGATATTGATTCTAAAATACTATGATTGTTATTGCTAAGATGCTTGATTGCTCAATTGGTGTTCCTACAAAGTAAGATTGCACAAAAGATGGGATCCATTTCCTATAGAGAAAGGTTGCATATATAGATTCACGGCAGCATCCTGTGATGTGGTAGCAAGGCAAAGGTCATGATTTGATCTAGAGGATTGAATGGTAAGAGATGAAGAAACTTGAGTTGATCAGGGGGATTGTTCCTCCCCAGAAAAACATCTTGCCAGCAGATTGGAAGAATCAAAGGAAAGAGATTGAAGAGGATTACCTGAAAGTTTGTCTCCACAGCTTTCCAGTGAATGCCTGCCAACTAAATTAAATTAGATTTTTTATATCTAATTTGGTAGGTAAGTGAATAGAGGAAAATTTTCCTTTATTTGAATAAATTGATTTATTGAAATTTAGCAAAAAGAAGATATTTAATTAAATGAAACAAATATTTGACATTTGCTTATTTAATAAAAAGGGATATGATAATTAAATAAAACTTTATGATATTTTATTTAATTAAGAGGAAACATGATTTAGATAATTAAATAATACAAACTATTGAGGTTTGCTTATTTAATTAAGATAGAATAATTTAAAATGAAGAATTTAGAAGAATGAACTATATAAATAAATATTTCTATTTATTTAATAGTAGATGAATTTAAGGGTAATTAATCAAATAAATGGTAATTAATTAATTAGATTATCCAGACCATTTTTAGGTGTATACAAAATGTATGTGAATTTAAATGTGATTTATTTGTTAATGCTCAACTAGGTTGCTTGAAATGTGGATGGCACTTTAGTTATCAAACCAAAGAATAATAAAATGATCAAGAGGTAGACCAAACTCTATTATAAGTTGTCAAAGCCATAGTACCTCCTAGCTGGTAAGAATTACACTCAATAATAAGTCTCAATGGATGATAATGTAATAGAAGTTTACTTATTGCAAGACCATGCAACTAGACCAAAACCAAGACAAAAAAAAGACTTCCATGAGTGAGTGTCACTTTCTCAATAGGATTTAGTGTAGCCTACTTTCTATTAAGCTCTTGGTGTGTACTAAATACCAAAATGAGTGGTGCTCTGAATATACCTCAAGATGTGCTTGGTTTCCTTCCAATGACTATCATGAGGATCATGTGAAAAATGTGAGACAAGCCCAATTTTGAAGGTGATATCAAGATGAGCGTGTGTCAAATACAAAAGAATACCAACTGACTATCTATACAAAGTAGCATCAATACTAGGTGTTATACAAGTGGTGGTCAAAGTTACAGCAAACTAGAATAGTGTAGGGGAAGGCCTACAATCAATCATATTTAGATGATGAAGCAAGTCGACAACATATTTATGTTGGTATATGGATATCCCCTTAGTAGACTGAAGAATTTGATGACCATGGAAGAAATACATAATCCCAAGATCAATCATGTCAAAGTACACAATCAAACTATGATGAGTATATATGAATCATGGATGAGGAACTACTAGTGAAAATCAAGTCATCAACATATAAGAATAGTACCAAAATAGTATCTCCATGCCTCTAGATGTATACTATGTGATTTTAGTGGTAGTGAGTGAAACCAAATACAAGCAAGAAAGCATCAATTTTCTCATATCAAGTCGAATGGGATTATTTGAGGCCATACAAAGAATATAAAAAAACCCAAAAAACTGAACTAAAATAACTTGAAATTCATAAATAGTGTAAGTTGAAACCCCAGATCTATTGAGTTACAAGTTATTGTGATAAACATTTACATCACATACAACATATTATCGTTCCAACATAAAGAATATAAATGAAAAAACCAAGGTAAACAGTATCAGCGTAGAACCCCAAATTTTTATAGTATTGTGAAAAACATTTGTGTAGCATACAACATATTAGCATTCGTAGGCATAAAGAATTAGTAGCAGTAGAATACTTGTAACTTGATAGTGTGTTGTTGATGATGCTTCTCTTCTTTCTTCCTTTACCTCCAAGAAAATGTAGATATGAATATAAAAGTGAGACGTGGTAAATGGAAATTGCCAAAGATTGTTTTTAATTTGTAAATCTCTTTATATGTTCAATGTTGGTTTTGTATGGAGTCTTTAATTTCTATCCTCCTTTTTTCAATTTTGAAAACTTGTTTCAGTGCCTTCAATTGCAGAGTTTGTATGTATTTATGGCGTGCAGTGTTTGTTTGCTTCTCAAGTGATTTTGGTGGTTGCAAGTGGCAAAAGAGGAGAAGGCACCAATAGTTGTGCACTGGGATTTGACTGATGGAACACATCTAAATAATTGATTTTCCTTTGAGTGTTGTGTTGCTAGGAAAGTGGGATAGGGGGTGGGTTCAATTGGATTTGGTGATGGAACAATCTTGGCTCTTAGTTGTTCTTGTGGCATTAGATTCATGAAAATATTGGCGATGATGTAATGCAAGTGGTGATATTTAAGGGGAGTGTGGGTTATACTAATTTTATATTTTGTTCAATTGTTTTCATGCTACGAGCCATTAAAAACAAATTAGATTGTATGTTTGTGGTGTCATATGGGTTTTGAATATTCTCTAACATGTAAGACTGCAAATAACTCTACCCATTATAATACAATTTTTGGCGGTATAATGATTCGACTACTTTTGTTGACTTTATGGATAAAACATGTTTTACAATTGGATATTAATGTGCTCCACTATGGGGTCCACAAAGGACTACTTTTGTCTCACTATGTGACCTCGTGCCAATGGTGGCCCCTCTACCCTAGTGTCTTCATTATGTCATCTCAAATTTTGTTTCCTTTTTACTAAACATGCTCCTTTTTTTAGCTATTTATTGTATCTATTATTGATCCTAACATGTTTTTGAATTTGCAATTCTAGAAATTACATTAAATTCTTGCAATGTTCATAGAGGTCACTCAACCCTAAACAAAATCAACAATGACCTCTTCTACAATCATATATATATATATTCTATCTTCATCTATACTTTTATTATTTACCTGATCAAATTACTCATATATTTTTATTTATATCTAATCTTACTTACATTGCCGATAGATAACATTTTGAAGATTGCCTTCAAATATTATACTCGTATACATGTTTGAAATGAAGTATATGTTAATAATGGCTATATCCTCATATGCATGCCATTCCCTAGTGCACTAACACATAATTCAAAGTGTCCTTCCCATTATGCGCT
Organism: Sequoia sempervirens; assembly: GCA_007258455.2. Lineage (NCBI taxonomy): Eukaryota > Viridiplantae > Streptophyta > Pinopsida > Cupressales > Cupressaceae > Sequoia > Sequoia sempervirens. Next base: position 4,080 of record VDFB02193961.1, on the reverse strand, counting down.
ATACACTAGGCTTTCTATTGTTTTATATGGTGCTCTTCCACTTCACTAAACACCATCTTCTATGTGGATTTCCCATTAACTTTTGCCACACAAGTTAATCTTAAGAAGACTCCAAGGGGTAGCATTGGAATATGGAGGAAGTCCTTTGGTCTTATGCTATAAAGATTCCTATAGGTGGCACCATTTCCTTACTCTCTTTCCTAGAATTCGTACAGATTTAAAGTAAAGAAACATAGAAAGGAGGATATGGGGCCATCTAAAGACACTACCCCTTGAATTTTCCTTGGATTGATAAAGAGTATGTGGAATAAAGAGTTTGGCATCTCTCTTTTGTCCTCTATAGAGGCCGTAAAATAAGGAGGACTTTGTTTTATTATAAATTGGCTTATGTGGTTCCATAGTGGGAGGAGGACATTTCCATGGTCCCAAACATCTATTTTATCAAAGAGAGATGTCAAGCATTCTACAATATTTTTAATGTAAGTACTTGGTTGAATGTCTCTATTTGTTTATTATACTATTTGGAGTCTTGATAAATTCTTCTTCATTTACAATTGCTAAATGGCATATTGTGTTTGTTTGGTTAATTATCCTAGAAATTGCAAAACCTACAAGAAGCATCTTCCAAGATTCCTAACATCACATTATGGGTAGCATTGTTGTTTACATGTGGATCATTAAAGAAGATTCAATTAGGCATATTTTATTTTATTATTCAGATTCCTTGATGTATAGCTGCAACATAACTTCTTTGTATACATGTAAGGTCTTATTAAAAAATTCTCAAATTTTGATGAGCGAATATCTTGTTTTGTTCTTGCTTGTATCTTTCTATCTCAAATAAAATTTACGGTCCAAATTGGATGAAGACGCCAATCTATTTGCCTCCTAATCTTTCACCACCACCAAAATCATGGAATACAAATTATAAATTATTTTTTTTAAATGATATAAACATTGATTTACTCAACATTACAAGCCCAATTTTATTTAAAAGATCATACCCTAAGAACTTGAAACTGAATATATTTTTGGGTTGTGTTGTGTTGTTCATATCAACCATCACACAAAGTATACCATTTAAATACAAGAAAAATCTTTAAGGGAATAACTAGTCTAATTATTAGTTGCTTGTAGGGAAATTTTATTGTAATTGAAGAGGTTTTGAATTTGAGTTAGCAAACTAATAGAATTGAGGCTAGTGACACCTTTTCAACAACTTTATCTTCATATAGTGAGTTTGTGAGTTTTCCCTCCAAATTGATTTTATTTGCCTTGCCTTTGGTTAATTTTCCCATATGAACCTCAAGAATCATCCTCCTAGAATTCATAGAATTTAAAATGAAAACGGCTAACCCTTCCTTAACCCATTGGCTCCTTTACCATTCAGTGTTTGATGATCAACCCTTGCCTTCCATCCTAATTTGACATCTCCAATCTCAAGAATTGTGTTTGTCTCTAGAGCGTGGGATTTGTTATGAAAAGCATCAACAAAATCTAAATGCATTCATGTAGAATTTGTCACAACATTGCATGTATGCATTACTCATGATTCTACATATTTGATGACTTCCTCTATCCAAATCACTACTACATTGATAAATTCAACTCTGTAACTCTACAACCTCTTGCTAGAATTAATTTATACACCATCAACAATCTTACTCTACCGAAAACTTTCAACCAAAGACATTCTTCTTCGACATTTTATTTTCATAACAAAAATTTCTACTTATTTGAAACTCCACTCTTAATATATTTGCATAAAGAAGGTAGTTTCTTAGAAAATATGAAGCTTTCTATTCTGCAAAACAGTCTTAAAAGAAATTCAAAGCCGACTCTTTAGGAGCCAAAAGATGCTCACATGAAAGGCCATGAGCATATTTATACAAGACAAGCTACTTACAGTGATCTCGGTTCGAAATTATTCTTTTTATAGTCCATGAACCGGACGATCTGCTTTTTGATCTACAGATGACTTAATAGTAATATGAGACTACCCCGAATTCCATACAGAAGGTTGTGAAACCAGTACGATACACCAGAAAAAAGAAAAGAAAAGGAAAACACATCTCAGAGGTGAAGGAAGATCTTCCTCATGATCAACTAGATAAAAACTCTTAGGGATGCCTGATATAGATGGTCAGATATTTCCCTTTACCTTCAATTATGGAGATTGAATGACCTGGAGAAATCTATTAACTCTTTGTGATGCACCCTCAAATCCATTGGACGATGACCACTGGATAAATGCATAATAAATCATTGCTGTAAATTATTACAGCAACATGTGATAGTACTTCCTAAAGTCGCGTGCAAGACAGCTGGATGCCGACACACAACAGAGGATGACCCCTGTGGAGTGAATTGGGACAAGCCCAGGAGAACCAGAACTTGAAAAGTCCACTGAACGAGAAATAGAATGGTCGTTCAGAAGATACCAATTGATGGAAATCTTCTTGTCAGAGATAGGCATGGTCGGTGGGTCCCGCAGTACGCGGAGTCTGTGGAGGAATGTTAGCACAGAACGTTTGATAGCGATCAGTGGACTCTTCTTTTGGCGTAGGTACTCAAAATCTTTAAAAAGTTCCACTCTTGGACTTTTGGGCTCTTCTTCTGAATGATTTAGGCTGGAAGTACGATACTTTTTGCGACTCTCAGGGCCATTCATGGTTGATGTCGATCCAAATACCAAACTTGTGCCTCACGAAACCCTTGGACCCATTCCAAATCGAATGACATGCAACAAACTATCTCCAAGATAAAGTGGAAAGAAAAAATTGTAGAATTTTCCCAATTATTATCTTCCAACCCCACAAGTGATGGGCATAGACTGGGCATGAGAGAGCCCTTTTTAAGCCTGTGTTTCCTGGGAAGAAATAATCTCTGATCGGTCTATCATGTACAGGGGAAGGTTTGTCAGGGGCGAATCCAAAAGATCTAATAGTATGTGATGATTTCAAATTATTTTTATGGTGATTTATTTCATAAGGTTTTGGGTCTATCTCATCAGATATGATGTCACAACAGCTTTTTTTTGTTGAAGTGTTCATAAAGACCCTTAAAAAAGGGTAGACAAGTAGTTGTATATTAAGTATATGTTTTATTGGTGCACTAATGTAGCATCACATGATTTGTTATTTTCTAGATATAAGGAATCCATTTCATTAACTTATGAGTACGCCTATCAACACTAACAACTTTAAAACCACAACTACTAGTGTTATAGTACTAAAAATATTATAAATTAAATCAACAAATGATATCACAACTATTGGAACATGCTCAACTGTCAGGTCCTCTCCGCCACATAATTATTGAGGGAGCTTCAAATTAGATTCAATGTGTGTACCCCACACATTATCAAAGAACAATGGGAGGCATTTTAATGTTATTAAATATAATGACGATAGGAGCATGGGGTCATAATACAAATCCATGAAGAACATTACTTTTAATTGCACCTTTGCATCCAACTTTGTAAAGCAATGTGATTAGTGAATGATATCTATCGTCATTGGCTTGATGAGAGTTGATCTTGTTGGGCAATTGCTAATCACCTTCACCAAAGCCTCATTGAAAACATCATCAAACAAGGGTGTTCCATTAGATGATTATGTTGATGGAATACCTTTATTCACTAGGCGAGTAACATGTTCAAGCAAGTCACACATGATGGAGAGAAACTTAATCCCTTGTGATTAGCACTAGTTTATCATTCCACCATATGTGAGCACTTGGGTCATTTTCTTATACACCTCAAAGTGCTTGTGAATACCTAGTTTCAAAATATTGATTTTAGACATATATGATATACTATCACATATAACCTTGATCCATAAACAACTAAAGTGGTCAATAGTTTATGGATAAGCAATATTAATTCATTAACACCTTCAAAAATAACCTTCTCCACACTAATTATAGAATTCAACATACATATGTTTCACATATTTAATTAGAAAAAGAGAGAGAAATAATAAATACAAGAAGTGCTAGCATCATTAGATCTTGATTATAAACACACCATGTACAATCCAAAGAAACACAAACTAGGTGATAACTCTAGAAGAATGAGCT
>VDFB02193960.1:0-19062 GCA_007258455.2 Sequoia sempervirens | reverse complement strand
TGTGGGATCACCCTCTTAGGTATTGGGCATAGTTAAACAGTAAACCTCTTTTCCCTTCTTTTATATTTCATCTTCATGACAATCCTCCCCATCCCTCTTACCATAGCAATTGTGTAGCTCTTTCTGGAACACATAAATGGTGACTGTAGTATTTTTCACCATTTCCTTGTTGTAATCAACAATCTTCTATAAGTACTTTAGATTTTTTCCCTGATTACTATGCATAGTAGCCACCTCTTCCTATGACTTTTACCTCACCTCTAAAGTCCCAACCATAGACTTAAGCTCCTCAACATTGGATTCCAAATTGGCCCAATTCTCAAAATACTTAGCTAGAGAAGACAAGAGGTTCCAATAGCCCTCATCATTAATTCCACTTCGCTAGGCCTTCTTATAGTTGACCACCTTCATTTCCAAATTCTTAATCTTATCTTTTACCATAATAATTGAGTGAGTAACCATTTCATAATATTACTTTGGTCGTTCGCTTCTTCACTCAAATCATTCATTTCTCAGTCTCAGAGGGGTGCAACTAGTACACAGAACTACTTCCATATGAGAGTCTTCAGGGACATTATCCAAGTTAACACAAAGGGTAGGGGATTCCAAAGGGATGGTAGGGTTGGTAGGCAAGGGAGACTTGGAGGCCTTAGAATAGTCTTTCTAATTAGGAGAACTAGCATGGGAACCCTTCGGGAGGGGTACCAAGAATCGTCAGAATTATACAAAATGGATATTTGGGTGAGGTCAAGAAAGGATATACATTTTTCTTGGAAGCCGGGTTGGAGACCTCAAAAACAAGGGTTTTTCCTTTAGAGGCTTGAGAGTTAGATCTAGTGACTCTTTGAAAGTGTGGAAGGAAGCATCTGAGGGCCTAGGGTAGATGGAAGACCCTCCAAAGGCTTAACAAAATTTCTAATAGCCAAGGCACTTTTTCAAGGAACAGAGGCCAAAAAAGGGGAAATGGTTTCCTTGAAATGGTACAACCTAAAAATCTAACCCTGCTGAAGGGATAAAGGTTTTCCCTTCTCTTGAACAACCCTAATAGATTGCTTAAGAGAGGACATAATCCATAATGAAAAATTCATTTTCACATTATAGTAGAAGTGATTAAGGATAAGAAAAGGGGTAAGTGCACAAAGTTGATTCCACAAAACGTGGAAGTTTTTTCCTTAGCCAAGAAATTGAAATCAGCTTTGATAAAACGAGATCCCGATTTTTTAAAATTGGGATCTCGTTCAGCTTTGGGATCCCAAGCCTGAAAACGAAACGGGATCTCTCTTTTTAAAAATCGGGATCCTGTTTCCCATAGGGTCCGGAACCAATGGAAAAGGAACGGGATCCCGATCACTACGAAACGGGATCCCGATTTGTAGAAATCGGGATCCTGTTTTGTAGAAATCGGGATCCCGTTTTGTAGAAATCGGGATCCCGTTTTGTATTGCTGTTTATTTTTTAAAAAAAAAATTGAGTTCATTACCCAGCGGATTGGACCTCGAGTACTGGCGACAGTGACCCCCACAAATAGCTACAGGTACCCGTCCACGCCCCGTTTTTTTGCATTTTTCTATTTTTAATTGAAATTGTGAAGAAAATAAGTGAATTTAGCATCTTTTTTTAATTTATTTCATGTTTTGAGCATTTTTTTAACTGTTATATTAGAAATGAAGAATTGTAAAAATAGACAAAAAAATGCAATGAAACCTAAAGGTTTTTTAATAAAAATGAAAAAATGAACCTTGAATTGTGTTTTACAAACAAATTTTAACTTTTGAAACCTAAATTGTTCGGATTAAACCAAAAAAATTGAATTTTAAAAAACCCTAATCTAAACAAAACAAAATAAAAAATGCATTTCAAAAACCCTAGAAATTGAAATGAAATAAAAAAATTGCATTTAGAAACCCTAATCAAGTTTTTGAAACCCCAATTCAAATCAAACAAAAAATTTGAATTTGAAAACCCTAGTTTGAATTGAAACGAAAAAATTGCATTAAAAAACCCTAATTGCTTAGGAAATTGAAACCCTCAATTGAATTCGTTGACAAAAAAGTTGTTAAAACCCTAAATTGAAATTGTACAAATCATTTTGATTTTGAAAACTAGGTAGTTTCAAGCTCAAAAAAATTCATTTGCATTGCTTAAATGTTTTAAATTTTATTTGCATTGTATGGAAAAAATGATATGTTAAACTTTAGTTTCAATGTTAAATTATAATTAGATTAGAAAGCAATATGTTAAAGAATAGTTAAAATTCATAAAGTTTATCTTGATGTTTGTTTGCAAATTTAGTTAGCAAATTCATGAATCTAAGCACGTACAATTGATTCCAATTGGCACTAACTTGCAAGTCTAAATCATGCCAAGGGCCACCCAAACTTCACCCTAAGTTTGCTAAACCCTAGACCCTCGAATCAGAAAATCTAAACCCCTCAACACTAAAAGCATTTGAATTTTGTCTTAGGACCTTAAATGAAATTTGGTTGCCTTTAAAACCCCTTTGTTGTCACTTCCATTTAGTAGAGCTTTTTGTAATGTTTTCACTTATTTGAAGACATAATATAAAACCTTTTGGTTTCTACAAGTTTATGAAGAGTGTATTATCACTCTCTATGCCACCTAGACATGATCATTAAGGATCTAAATCATTGGAAGAAAGCTTTATTCTATTATATCCACAAGATAGGAGAGTGCGAGTGAGAGTGTTATGGGTAAAGTTTCTTTCATTGGACATACCTAAAATTATGTAGGTTCAATGTCAAGAATGGGTCTATTTGGTAGATTTATGAAAACTATTATGAATATCTAGAATGCCATAAAAGTATAATTATAGTAATTCCAATTGGAAACACTTGGGTACATATATATCATATGAAATTTAAATCTAGTAAGGTGTCTATTATATAGGAGAGTTGATAGATACATGTGGAAAGAGGGCTTGTATAAATATATGTATTAAGAAACACATACCATGACCCTATAGGATTTTTAAGATGATCCTAGATAATAATCCACCCATCCTCAATCATAATGGATTCTTTAGCAATTAAGAGAGATTCAATAACCATAAAATTACCTATATTTTGATACCATATAGATTTGCATGACAGAATGCATCAATAAGGAGACCAAGAGGGAGCCATTTAACACCTAGAAGGTACATTATGATAGGTTGGAGGAACTACATGCTATTATTACAATTTAGAGATAGGAGGAGGATTCATATAAAAGAAATATAATTAAATATTTATATTATTTAATATATTATATTTAATAAATATTAATATAATATAATATATTAAATCATATAAATATTTAATATCATAAAATATAATATAAGATTACAATTAAGGATAGGTAATGTTACATTTTACTTGGGGCTTTAATGAGGATTAGGCTTAAGATTCAATTAGGGTTGTAGTTTAGTTAGGTTACAATTAGGAATATATAATAAATATTAATATAAGTATAATACAAATATAAATTAATTTAAATATAATATTGATATAATATAAAATATAATATAATATAGGAATACATTTAAGATTAGGTAAAGGTTATAATTTAATTAAGTTTCAATTAGGATATGGTTGGGGGTGGGGATCATTTAGCATTCTATTATGGTTAGAGCATGGGTTACATTTAAGATTATTGTTATTTTTGTGATATGTATAGATTGATTCATTTTTAACATGTGATACTTTTTTTTATTAGAGGGGTAAACACTTTTGACCCAGAGCTAGATGGAACCAATGAGGCTATAGTAAGGCTAAATTTGGACCTCACTAGACATCTAGATCCCCTTAAGCCATCATATTACCCTAAATCGTAAATCAATTTCTTAAGAGGTCCCAATATGACATTTCTTAAAGGGATCAAAGAAGTTCTTAAAATTTGGTGAAGTTTCCCTAAACTCTAAACTCTAAACTCTAAACCCTAAACCCTAAATCCTAAAGCCATCATTTTTTCTTAGGCTCTTAATGAAATTTGGTTGCCTTAGGCAACTCCACCAAATTTCATTCCCTTATGCCATGTAATTTTGTCCTAGGATCTTACTACATGTAGATCCCCTTAAGCTATCCTATTACAGGCTAAACCCTAAACTCTAAACTCTAACCCCTAAACCCTAAATCCATCATTTTTTTCTTTAAAGGCTCTTAATGAAATTTGCTGCTCTGAAATCCCACCAAATTTTATTCACTTAAGCCAAGCCATATTTTCTCCCTCCTAGGACTACTGCAGATCTAGATCCCTTAGTTTCTTCATCCCTCACACCCTAAATCGTAATCACCCTTTAAGGGTCCCATGACATTTTTAAGGGATCAAAGAAGTTCTTAAAATTTGAGGATCAAAGGCTCAAGGCAACCAAATTTAATAATAATAAGATCTTGCAAGATTATATAATATTAATAGTTAATTATATTTTCATTCAAGTAACATGTGCCTAGACATATGTAAATGAGGCTAGCATAATTTTATCATTTGTATTCAATTATTTAAGGCCATTTATATTGAATGGTTTAAAGGTATTTCCTAAAAATGTATCTTACATCTTGAAATTACAAATCTAATGCAGGTTCACTCATATCTTAAAGATCATATGGATCCATTCAATAATATTCACAATCCACTTCCACACCATCCATCTCCACCAACTTCACCTCCACCTCCACCCACTCCACCTCATAACCCCCACCTCCACCACCTAAAATCGATGGTGCTCATTTGCAAGCATGAATCAATGCTAATGTTAGAACCATCCAAGATCAAATCAACATTATTCAAAATGAAGAATGTGTCACACCTCCTGTGAGGATGTTTGCATCTAGGATGCAAACCCTTGTTGATGCTGTCAAGGCTATGGATGGGATTGTAGATGAGCATCGACAATGGCTAGAGGAGAGGAGAACTCGATTCCTAAAAGGAAAACACAAAGAAATGAAGATCTATGCAAGAGAGAGCCACAATAGTTTCTAAATTCAAGACAATGATCTGTACAGCTATGAAATTTATAAATTTGGTGAACGATGGATATTTTTAGTGACATGAATTTATGATTTTGGTTCTAGATGGATATTTTTCGTGACATGGATTTATGAATTTGGTGTAATTTATGAACTTATAATGAATAATATATAATAGTATATATTTTATGACTATCTACTAGATCATGATTTCTCCTGCTGAAAAATTGTAATATATATGTGTGTGTTAGACATAAAATGAGCTTTTGTGAATGTTTCAAGTTTATTGTTTAGTATGTATGTGCATGTATTAAAAATTTTCTTATATAGTTCTTAAATTTTAAAATTTTTTTTTATGTTCATAGTTTAGTTTAATGATTTGTACGCATGCAAATTATGAATCATATTTTTTATTTTAAATGTACATGTACATACATTTAATTTTGAATTTTGTATGGACATGCTCTTGAGTTGAACAATCAATGTATATATATGTGCATTTCAATTAAATATATGATCTTAATATATATGTTGCTCATTGTTGATGGTGTTTTTATGCACTTCACAACACAGGCAGTGCACAGGTGCACTACCTCTCTTGAAAGACAATCTTCCACAATCGAGTTGCAGAACACTATCCCAAGGTCTCTCGGGTGTCAGGTCATGACAGTGCTAAGATACCTCAGTAGTTTGATGTGATTTGCTGGAATCACAAGGCGGCCTTACAGAAATACAAAGTGTGAGCACAAAGCATGAAGTTGGATCTTCAAAAAGGAGTTTTTTAGCATGAAAGCAGTTATGCATTGGCTGTAGATTCAAACAGCACTCTCAAACTCCATCTGGTTGTTAGATTTGGCTTTATAAGATGCAATGAACCTTGGTATTGTTCAGTTTCTAAAGAAAGTGAAAAAAGAGCGAAGGGGAAGAAAAGTTCCTAAGCCTAAAGCTTGCTGCGAATAGTGATAATGGAGTTCCTGCAATGGACAATTCCTTCAAAACAATATCCCACTTAACCAAGGATTTCACAGTATCATGGAAATTGTGCTATCTTCTAAGGGCTGCATATTTTTATCCTTCATCCACCACATACATGCATGAACTAAAGATAAGTGTTTGGGGCAGCTTTAATCAAGTCCAGGATAACTTTGCAAAGCTATCTACCTTCAGCAAACAGCAAAAAGTATGGACTAAGGGATCATCAACAAAGCAGGAATTTTCATGAACAGCCAACAGCATTCCTAAGATTATCCAAATAACATGAACAGCTAACTAAACAGCAAAGAGATCTAAGCTAACATCTAATATTGGAGAAGTGAATCAATTGACATGAGAGAAAACAAGGAAATGTACCAAGTCAATGCTATTTCTCATAAATTTCAGCAGCATGTCTTTACAACAACTCAACTCTCTCCTTTGCAAATGAGGGGAGTGCTCTATTTATAGTTTCCCAAAAGTCAAATGAATGGCCAAGATTCATTTCCATTGTGTGGCCACGATTCATTACAAAATAGGGTTTCACCTACCCCCAAATAGATTTACAATTTAAAAACATTCTTTGTCCTTTCCCTATTTCGTCATCTAGCGGATGACACTATTTGTTTTTTGTCTTGTAGCTAATTGATGTTTCTTTGGTTGTAGCTACTCTTCTGGGAGGTCCTTCTCCTTGGCTGGGCTGTCTGGTTGCTCCTCGGAGGCTGTGTGTTCGATATGCTTGAGGATTATGGCCTGGAGCTTGTCTACCTCGAGGATTTCGCATCTCAACGCCTGGTAGCTCCATTCTTTGGCGTTGTCTTCCAGCCGCTTCCAGTCCTCATCATACTTTGAGCCCTAATCTCTGAATAGCTCTGATCTATCGAAGGCACGGGCAGCGAAACTCAGGAAGTCCGTTGTGATATCTCCGGCTGTCCCGTCCTTCATCTTTTCCTCAAAGTATGACCTGACCTTTTCTGCATCTAATTGCACCGTGGGAATATCATGGTCCGTCATCAACCTAAGGTACTCGGCCCATTCAGCTCAGATTTCTTTGATCCATGCAATATCCGGATCCACCCTGCTCTGGATCTGCTCCATCCTTTCTTTTCGGTTGATGAGGTCTCTGCGCCATATGTCTACCAACCAGTGATCTTCCTTCTTCAATTCTAACTTCACTTTCCACGTGCTTTCTGGCATTTGAAGGATGGCTTCAACCTTCGGGAAGGTGGAGTCGTAGATCGCAGGGAAGTTGGTGCAGAGTTTCTTCGTGCTTTCCAAGGATTGAACCAGGTCTAGGAACTTATTAGCTATCTGCACAGCCAAGCCGATTCCTACGTTTCCGACGCTCGCAACTCACTGGAACCAATCCTCCATGCTCTTCTCCAAGTTTTTCCTCCTCTCCAGCTTATCTATCTGTTCCTTGGAGAGCAGCTGTGGCGCGGCCGTCGAGGTAGTGGGGAGGTCGTCTATTGAAGACCACTGCTGGATGTAGTCGGTTAGGGCAGCAACCTGCGCCTTTAGCTCGTCTTTGGTGACCTTGTCATGTTTAATCAGATGCACTACCGTGGCCACAGACTCCTCCAGATGTCCGACCTTCTGCTCCCTAGTTGCTATCCCCAGGTCAATCGTGGAGATATTGTAGCTTACCCCGGCCTGGCCAACAGTTGGCGTTGCTACTTGTGCAGCCCGGGAGCCAGAAGCGTCCATGGTTATCCTGGAACGGACCTTAGGCTTCTTCTCCTTCTTTGTTACGGTCAGGGATCGAGCCAAGATGGCTTCCAATCTCGACCTCGGGTCGCTCAGAACAGGAGTAGTCTTTTCGAGCTGCTTTTTCAGCCAGTCGGGCATGACAGATTTGTCTTTGGGTGCCTCATGGCTGCCTTCACCCTTCTCCGTTAACTGTAAGATCTCTGCCTCTTCCTCCTTTTGAAGCTCTTCCTTTTCCTTGGCAGCATCCTCCTCCTCGTCAGAGTCTTGATAGAACACGAGGCGCTTAACGGGTGCCTTGGTGGTCAATATCTGGGTGGGATCTTATTCTTTTGCTGCCCCCTCTTCTTTCCTTTCCTCAGCAGCCTCGAGTTTGGGGCTCTCCACAATGTGGGTCTCGGCCTCAGGTAAATTCTTTTCAGGCTGCCTCTCTTGTGGCTGTCCTTCTTCATTACGTGGCGACTGTTCTGCCTCTTCCCTAACATCCTTTGGCTGCTGAGCCGACTCTTCCTCGATATCTTCATCAAAGGTCTGAACAATCTCCCTATCACCCGAGCCATCCTCCCCATCCCCACCCTTGGAAGAGCTCGTCTCTTCTTCCTCGTAGGCTACCTTGTCGATGGTTCTGTGCATATATTCAAGTTGCTCATAATAATCATCGGCCTCCTCTTTGATAGGCTTCGAAGCCTCTTGTTCCAGCTCCTCCAACTCCTTGGAAATCTGCATTGTGGCCTCCATGGCCGGCGGACCTGTTGGCGGTTACGAAGGCTGAGCTGTTGCTAGGGCTTGGGCGAGGGCCGCCTGGAGTGCGGGGTCCATTAGGAGTTGCGAGAGCTCGGGGGGAAGACTTTGCAGGTGCCGTGTAATAGACTCGGGCATAGTGGAAAGGGGAATCGGCGATGGTATTGTTGCCAGAGGCAGGGAGGTAATGGGTGACATGGCAGCAGCAGAGGAAGGGGAAGTGGTCATGCTAGAGGAGGAGTCAATATTGACAATTGACCCGGCCGGGGGCGAAGGGGCGAGATGGACAGAGATGTCCACTGCCGGCGGAGATGATGCGACCATAGTTTGAGAAGCGGGCAGTGCACCAGTTGGGGGAGGAAGGAGCAAAGGGGGTTACGCCTCCGTTGTGATCACTGTTCTCTTGAGCTTCTTGGGAGATGAGCCTCCCGTGTCCTTCGTTGCTTGCTCTGTGGGGTCCGTAGACTGTGCTGTTTCTGCTTCTTTTCTCTTCTGGGACCTGGTGACAGGGGGAGACTTGGAAGTCTCACCAGCTGATGTAGAGGCGGCAACGTCCTCCGTGGCGCCTAGCCCGCTCTTGAACGCTTCATATGTTAGAGCCACCCCCTGTCGCTTCAGTCGAGCGACCCGCCCGTCGACCCACTCCCTAGTGCGAGCTATGATAGGCTGGGTGATGGTATCCAGGTCCTCAACCTCTTGTCCATCCCAGTCGATGGAGGGGATTGCCAGGTCGGCAACCGCAGAGTACCTCGGGTGCACAAGGGCGGACTCATCCTCTTCAAGTTGGTCCGGTACCGGAAACAGCTGTACTCTCCTTAAAAACTGCACTGTCATTCGCATGTAGTGTCTCTGGCAGACCTCCTTATCATCTTTACAATCCACCCAGAAATCTTCAACATGGTACTTGTGGGCGTATGCTGGCCCTAACGCCTTCCTGACATGGCCATGTGGGTCCATCCGTGGGCGAGCCGTGTACCATTCAAAGTTATATTCTTTGAGTTCCTTTTCTTAGTTGCCTGCGCATTGAGATGTTTGCAGTCGATAGAGGCCCTGGCCGAGGGTCATGCGATAGGGGATCCCTGCTACGTGTTTTTGGCCGAAGACTGTCTGAATATGTTGGAGCTGCCGGGAAAGCTCCAGGAGAATGATCCTATCGTTCGGGTATCTCGATAATTTGTTCGGCCGTTCCGTGAATCCCTGGGCACGGATGTAAGTGAACTTGGGGAATTGAATGTATAAGAAGGCATACTCGTTTAGGAGTGCCCTGGCACTGTGGGATACCCTTCTCTCGAAGTCCCCGGCCACCAATCTGATAATGTGGCCTATGAAGGCATCATTGACCCAGCAGTACTCCTTCTTGAAGTAGCGGTATTGTAGCTGAGAGTACCGGTCAAAAGGCTTGAGCCCTCGTTTGTGATCCCCATCCGGCGCCGTGAAGAGTCCACTATACTGTCTCTGACCTACCAAGGAGTACACCAGGTATGAGGTCATGTAGAACTTGTTGCTTTTCTTGACATTCACGAACTGCTCGTGGAAGCAGTTGCTGATAATACTCCCCCAATCGAACGAGCTCTTGGTTTTCACGTCCTCGTTTCCTCGTATGATTTGCTCAATATAGTAAGCCATCCACTCCTGGAAGTAGGCAGCTGCTGGGAGGCCCATGACCCTGCTTAGCATGGTTATCAAGTCATGATAGTCTTCTTGAAAATCGCTGCGGAACAGCTCTTGGGGAACCTTTGCAGCGCTGCCCCGTCTCTCCTTTAGCCAGTAAATGTTAATTGACTTCTTGCAGCCCAATGGATTGGCATCCCATGCCGCCTGACACTGCTCCAAAGTGGGGATCTGCATGTGCGGGAAAGTGGGAATGTGGAACGTTTTTGTGATTCCTGCCGGGGACATGTCGGCCAGGATATTCCCCTCCTTGTCCACGATTGTTCTGGTATCTGTTTGGTAGGATTCTCGGCAAGCCATTACCAGTTCAGGTGCTATCAGAGAGGGAGGGAAGCCGGCAGCTTTGGCAATCCCACTTTGGCGTATCAACCGGGCATTCTTTGTTTTAGGGTCCACTTTGACCCTCTGGGTGAACTCATCTATGTCCACCTGGCCGATATTGGTATCTGAGATCTCCTTCCAGTCAGTCGAGACCTTTGACCGGAGCCCGGAGGGCGGGGAGCCGACAAAGGTTCGCCGCCGAGGGACTTTATAATGTGGCCCAGCGGTGACGGCGAGGGGAGGTTCGGGCTCCGGCCCACGGGAGGACGCAAAGGGACGGCCGCCGGGAGGTCTTGCCAACTCACGGCCAACGGGGGCGAAAGGCGGACCGGGGCGCGGGGGGCGGAACGATGCGAGGTGCAGGCCGCCGCTGGGATTTGGCGGTGATATGACGGCGGCGGCGAAAGAAGGACCGGGGCCCGGGCACCGGGAAGACGGGGGATGACGGCCGCCGCAATACTTTAGCTTTGCTCGGGCAACGGCGGCGGCGAAGGCATCCCCGGGGTCCGGAGGCACTGAGGGCGGACCAAAACTTAATTCCATGAAGGGGCGAAAAGCGACGAAGGCGGACGGCGAAGGATGGGCCGGGAACCGGGAGGCGGGACGACGCGCCCCCGCGGCCGCCGCGAGATATACGAAGTGACCGGGCGACGGCGGCGGCGAAGGATGGGCCGGGGCCCGGCGAAGGTTAACCAAGCCTCACACGCCCAAGGAAAAGACGGGACCCGGAGGGCGGGAGGCAGACCGGATTTCGCCGCCGAGGTCAGATTTTATGCAGTAAAACGCGAAGGGCATTCCGGGGACGGAATCCCGATGACCCGGGCCCGGCTAGGGAGGTGGCCGCCGACATGCAACTATACGCGAAATGGAACGGCGAAGGAGGGGACCGGGCCCGAGGGGGTCGGTCGCCCTGCGTGAAGAACAGCCACGCAACGGGCGAGTTCCGGATCGACACGGGGGTCAACGCTATGGGTTTAGCGGATTTCTAAAACGTGGGTTTGGAGCGTGATTGGAGGTTGTTCAATTTTATGCCATTTAATTCATTGGTCTTTTTAACCGAATCCTCAAAAAGATCGAAAATAGCGGGAGGGCGAACAGGGATGGCCTACCTGCAACTCGCTAAGTGGGTAGGTGATGGGATCCACTGGTGGAGTCGACGGAGCGAGGTTGATGCCGATGATCGCGTTGATGCAGACTGCAGTGGGCTCTAGTTCAACCGCTGCTCCAATTTGCTCGAATTCGCCAAGTGAAAAAGACATTGGGGACCACAGTTTATATACCCCTCGCCATTAATGCGTGCATTAAATACCTCGTACGATCGCGCCAAAAGTTGGTGGATTCAAATTTGGGTCGGCGGCGGCGACGAGGGTTTCGGGATCCGGCAGGCGGGAAGCCGCGAAATGACGGCCGCCACGAAACTTTGCGAGGACTTCGAACGGCGGCGGCGAATGGGTGACCGGGGCCTGGAGGGCGGGGCGCCGCAGGGGGCTTGCCGCCGTGAGATTTCCTTTGCATTGCGACGGCGGCGGCGAACAAGACTCGGGGGCCCGAAGGAAGGGCGGGCGGCCGCCGGGAGTTCGCCGCCGAGAGCTTTTGGTTTGCACTCTACGAGGCGAAGACGCCGGGGCCCGAGAGATCGCAGCCGATTGAGGATCGCCGCCGCAGACGGCTATTCGACGTAAGTCCCGAGATGGATTCTCCGGCGCCTCAGTCCGGCGAGCGTGGGTCAAGCCGGAACTCAAGACCACCAATAAAGAAGAATCTGGTCATAACGGAGGGGGCTGAAAGAGAAACGCCAACAAGGGGCTGGAAATGGAAAGAGGGAAACCCGATAAGGGAACCCCGGAGGCCCGGGCCCGGAGGGGCCCCAGGGCCGCCCCAAAGCCCGAAAGGCCCAAGGAACCTACGAAATTGGCCATCAAGCCATCAAGCCATCGAGCATGTTCAGAGTGCATGACATATTTTCGTACAATTTTATTCTTAAATTCACTCATAAATGTATGCACACTAACTTTTTATGTAGCTAAATCACAACGCTTTCCTATTTTTCCATCTTTTAAAGAATAGTGAACATTCCTAAATCTTTTGACATCTACTAATTGTTGTCCAAAATCATGATCAATACTTTCATGCAAACAAATTCTTAAAAATGAAAGATTTCCACAGCTAATGCATTGTCCAAAAATACAAGAACTTAAATAAAATAACTTATCATTAGATTTTTCACAAAACAAGCCTGAAATAAACTCTCTTATTGCTTCAGGTGGCATATCAATACCACAATCCTGTATAATCATGTTAGTATGCAAGGTACAACGTATATATCAAAAAACATCATAAAAATAATGAAATTGAACATGTATTTTACAACAACAAGATATGCATTGCTTATTAATTTTTACATACCAGGGTTTACATTTTTCAAAAGACATTTGACTTATTTTAATATTACCAGGTAACACTAAATTGCTACAAAATTTTCTATAAAATTTAGTTTGTGTTGTATCTAATAGGTGTTTTGGGTGAGGATCACGAACTTTGGACCCCACTCTTAATTTTAAAACATCTCTAGCATTAGATGAAACCCTAGTATTATCATGCCAATATTTTTGGATCAAAGATTTAATTTCAACATTCAATTTTATATCGCACTTCTGTGAGTCGTCCACTGAAACTCCAACATTGATTGATAGTATCATTTTCTATACTTTCTCTTCTTTTTGCTGCTCTTAGTAATTTTTTAGGATGCATTTTTAAAACTTCACTAATATTGCTTACCATTCTTTTATTCAAAGTTTTTTTATTGACTATAGAAGTAGTTATAGCTCTTCTTGCTGCGTTTTTATCTTTAGATCGACTATTTTTTCCAGTAGATTGAATGGCACTAGCAACAGTAGACATAGCATGTTTTAATGATTGATCTTTTCTTTTTGGTTTAACATAAAAGCCTAACCTTTTCATTACTTTCCTCATTTTTTGCACTCTCATCAATTGCATCATTAGTTGACATTGAAATGCAATTTTTTTACGATAAAAGAATTCAGTGTATATTCTATTCGCATGCGTTCTTATTTTCCTCCAAGAAATTTGACCAGAAGATTATCTAAAAAACACCATACTTCCACTTTAAAAGTATTTTCATTAAATTCAACATCACATTCCCATTTTCATCTTCATTTTCGCTCTCTATCTTCATTTTCGCTTTCGCTTTCATTTTCATTTACATTTTCATCAACAAAATGGTTTTCATTTTCATTTTCATCAAAAATAATAGTTTTGTTTTCATTTTCAAGAAAATGATCATTTTGATTTTCATTTGCAACAAAAGATTTTTATTTTTTATTTTCAATAAATTCTATAAAAGTTTCATCTCTCTGAATATTGTCAATGTCAACATCATTAAGTCCGGCATCTTGTAAAACTTCTGCATACAAATTTACCATTTCACTAACATGTGGATTTGAAGACATACCTGGATTTGTGCATATTGAAACATTCTCCATAGCATTCGAAGAGGGATTTGAAGACATAGTAGGACTTGTTTGTATAATCATATTCTTCTCCAAATTGACTCCTTGCAAATTAGCCTCATCTACAACTATGGTATCCTCAATGTTTTCATCTTCAATATTTGTGGAATTGGTTGCTCCACCATCATTCATTGATTTCATTCTCATTCTTCTTTCTCTTTGTCTTTGTCTCTCTTTTTCTCTATTTGCTTCACCTTCTTGAGGAGACAATGTCTTCCTTCTCTTATTACGAGCTTTATCTCCCATAATTATAAAATTCTCAAGCACAAATGAATGTTAATAGTGAAATACTTTAAAATATTCAATCCAAATTGGAAGTTGAATACCTATTAGGACAAAATTCTTCCTCTTGTGTTCCTCAAAACAACTAGAAAACTACCACAATTCCACTTTAAAAATTGTTTTCTTCATGCCCCCTTTGAAAAATTCAATCCATATTGCAAATTAAAAACCTTTTGTTCCTCCAAACAAGCACAAAAATAACATAATTCCACTTCAAAAATGGTGTAGATGATGCCCTGTTTGATAAAATCAACTAAAAGTCAAGTTCACCACCTGTAAATACAATAGCTCATGAAAAATAATTTACTTTTACTGCTCTCGGTCGTACATGTGAAGTTGCAGACTTCACAGTAATTTTTTGAAGTATATTTAAATAAAAGAAACGGGATCCCGTTTATAAAACGAGATCCCACTTATAAAAACCGGGATCTCGTTTATAAGAAGCAGGATCTCGTTCTATAATCGGGATCCTATTCTTCGACATTGAATGTGGGGACCGTTGGGCGGGAAACAGGATCATGTTTCCTTTACAACGGTCCGAATATTATAGAATAAGGAATGGGATCCCGATTATGAAATGGGATCCCATTTATTAATAAACAGGATCCCGTTTTATAATCGAGATCCTATTTTTTAAAATTTGAATTTTTTTTTGCTTTGTGGTTGGGTTTTTGCCTAGGTTTTTGGTTTAGGAAAAGCATTGGAAATTTGAACCTAGGCCTTCAACCTGGTTTGACCTGCAAGTTGAAGGTCCTAACAATGTCAAAGAAAAATACCGACTTTGGACATATGGCTAACAACCTTTTTTGCAGAATTTTCTAATGAAATTAAAACCCATTTTAGATGAAACAATGCAGATTCTAATTATGTAATTTGTTTTGCAATTGGATTATTTTTTCTATTTTTCAATTAATTTCTAATAAAATTGGTCCATAAACTTTAAATATCAGGGTTTTTTACTGTTTTAAGAACTTTTGATCAACATAACATTTTGACAAACGGATTGCACGAGAACAAACTTCAGACAATTCTTTTCAATTTAAAAAAAAATAAAAAAATGATAATTTTAGGTCATCTTATGCATGTCGTACACGACGATTTTTCAAAACGACAAATTTGCCTAATAAAAATTTAACAAAAAAAAATATATTCAATAAAAAATTACAAAAATATATCAAGAACAAGCTTTAGTGAGTCACAAAACTTTTCCCAAAAGGATTTAGAAAAATACGGTAATTTAAGTCAAAATATGGATGTCATACACGTGCATGGTATGGTAAAAAAAAATGACTTTTAAATAGTGGATTTTAGAAATGCCTATTAAAACTCAATTTGTACAATCTGGGTATTGAAATAAATTACATATTTGGAAACTAGACTTTGAGCACTACATTTTATGATTAGTGACTTTTTTTAAGATTTCATCTTTAAGTGCTTCAAATTTTAAGGTCAAATGTGTCAAATTCTGAAAATCAGGAAAAACGCCAAAAAGTGGACTCAACTTCTTGCACACACCCAAAATGTTGGGATGGAAGTGTTTGAACCTACCTTCGAGCATGAAATATCTCATCAGCACTTCCACCATAATTTTCCTAACATTGGGGAGATCATCCATGTTTTTTTTTATAAAAGGTAAAATCTTGAATATTATTAATATTATAAAATTTCAAAATTACATGTAGACGGGGGGCCAAAACAGGACACAACGCCCTAAATACCAGTAGCTTGTCAAGAAGAGGCCAAAATAGAACATAAGCCACAAACCAAAGATAGTGAGAAAGATAGAGAGAGGACATTTTTTATGCAAGGGGTAGGTTGAACTTCTCATACCACTCAAGGGGTGGCGTCGAAATCAATAATCCATTGGGAGTTTGACATAGGTTCCAACTAATGTACCTTTCTTAGGAAGCAACTGCCCATACGTGTCAAAGCTTGATGTTGAGCAAGCATCAACTAATTATGCAAGGATTGAACTCAGAACTTCATCAGCTTTTTATTCATAACTCAGAATGATATATATTGTTTGCTCATATCAAACTTAACACAAAATTGTGTCTCTTATCATAATACTAGCTCTTACATACTATGCTTGCTGTGCTCATTATGCTTGCTCACTCACGCAGGAGGAACACTTATTGAAACCAGAAAAACAACTAACTACCTAACTTAACAAAGAAAGACTTGGACATAAATGAATCCTGAAACCTAGGAACAGACTTCTCATAAATGAAAACATATCCGTTCAATATGATCCAGAGAATTTAGCATTCCACTCTTTCCAGATTAATGATCATTAAGTTTCTTCCCAACGACCCGGACAGAGAGTCTTCGCTGAAACAACTTCCTCGACATCGTACTGTAAATGGACTTTACTGCAGGGCCGAGATCCGCTGCGCTTGACTCGTTCATGCTCCCTTCAACAACCTGCGATGCACAAAGCGACAGAGGCGAAAGAAAGCATGAGTGGCAAACAACACAATCCATTCATTAATCACATATTAAATCTATCCCATTATTAAAAAACCATATGCATTATATCAGTTTCTTGGGAAGTCAAAATAGGGTAATTAATAAGACACATGGTGATGTTTAGGCTGCAGGAATCTAGGAATATATTGCTACATGATACTACCCATTTTAGATAAAGAGTCTTTAATAAAAGAGTTAAAACATCCATTAGCAGCAAAAGTAGAGATATTAAAAGCACATCATGATACTCAAATTATGAGCATATCCTGAGCTCATCAGATACTTGCAAACAACTGCCCAGGCATGGCTTCAAATGGGCCTTTGGCCTATGAAAAATGCTTGGATACACCATGCAACCAACAAATTTTTTTTATTTTTACCCCTTAGTGGACCCACCAAAAGGCCCAACCAATCATTCAGTAAAAGTACTTGTAAGAATGTAGCAATTTTCTCAACCTGCACAAATATAACATGTGGCATGTCGCAGAGGTGATAAATTTAAGAAAGGAGACAATAATAAATTTTTTGTTGGTGGTACGCAAGGTCGCCACGTGGCACAAAAACACTACCCACTATGTACTAAGGCTTCCCAGGTGGAAGTTGTGTGATTAATGATACCGACCAATCACGTGACTTTTCTTGTTTGTGATACTTGAGGCCTTTGTCGAGTTGCTCTAGTATGACACCTGGCATTTACACAGGGTTGGGTGCTTAGGATATTCCAACAATGCCCGACACCTGAGGACACCACATGTCCCCACAATGCATTATGATTCGGTTTTAAGCCCCTGGGCTTCGAAGGAGCTATGAAACTTTTGCCATTGTGATTGAACCAACAATGGTTCATAGGTCAACGTGAATGACTATCCAAGGGTCCACACAGATTTAGAGATGGACATAGCAATTCAAAAATTAAAAACTCGTGATCAACATATTTTAAGATTTGTAATTATGGAAAAAGGCCCCCCCAACATGGCCTTGATTTAGTGTTGCAATGTTTCTAACATATTCACATTAGGTCTTGGGCCCTTGTGAACTAAATTATCTTATTGGTGCCTTATTTAGAGTATTGTAAAGTGTTCTAACACACTTTCACACTTTTCTAGGGTTTTCATAAATAATTGGCCTTCTTTATGCTTTAATTGGCCTTATTTTGCATCCACGAGCCTCATTTAATGCATCTTTTTGAGGATAATCCCAACACAAACCAACATCCAATCATAATTCAGGTGTTTTCAAATTGTGTGGCCTAGATTTAGTTATCTGGGACTTATAAGCCACCTTGGGCGTATGAGTCCCACCTAGGGTTTTGGGCCCCGATCCTGGTTTCATACCTTTCTAAGAATTTTTAAATTTGGTCCCATAAATTATGCCTAATGGGACTCATATGCCACCTTGAGATTATGAGTCCCATGTGGCCCGAAATTTCAAAATTCATTCAAATTCTTAGCAGGAATTTATCCTCCTATATCTGATATCAGCTTGTAGTGTTGTAATTTCAAAAAATTTATCATACTTAAGTATAAATGCAAGTTTCTTTCACTCATTTTACACCTAGCAAGTTGAATGATCATCCTTATAGCGAGTTGGAATTCACAAGAGCATTCAAGAGAAAATTATCACACATTTTAGATCATTATTCAAGCATCAAGCATCATGTCAAAGTCTTCATGCATCATGCTTGTTTTTGAGCTAACAATTGTGAAATCTGTAGGGTTTCATGATTCAAGCTAGCATTTCATTCAAGATCCATCTTATTCAAGCAAGATTCAAGATCTACATCCATTGGAGCTATCGCACACATGTTTGCAGTACTTCATTGCTAGGGTTTGGTGAGTTGCAACATCTTGTTTTGTTCATTCATCATTCTCCATTCCTATTACATTTCATTTCAAGGTTTGATTACCAAAATGGGGTTTGACCAAGGAAAACCCCTTTCTACTAACAAAATAGCAGTTTTCCCTCTCTTTTGTGTGTGTTTTGCATGTTTAGGTTGAAGACACATCGAAGAGAAAGTTTGGAGAAAGTTGTCAAAGTGCCTAAAGTTGTCAAAGTTATCACAGTGCAGACCTTGAAGACCAAATTCAGGCCTTGAAGTTCCAGAAAACCCTAACTATCTACTGATACGCCAGTTGTGGCGCATGAGTCCCAGTTTAGGTCAATTTTAAGGTTTATACAGATTTTGATACCGATTTGCCAAATTCATGTTCCTGCATGGAAACCAAGATTTGGGACTAATTCGCCCAGCCTGGCATATGAGTCCGAGTCAGCATGAAAGCTAGAATTTTCAGCATTCCAGAGCCTCATTTAAACTCCTTTATATTTCTAGGTGCACACATTCCCTCCTACAACTTTCTATTTTGGTTTTACATACTTTTCTAGGTCATTTAGTGAAAGATTACATC
>VDFB02193958.1:0-31881 GCA_007258455.2 Sequoia sempervirens | reverse complement strand
AAAACTAAGATCTGGGTTTTGTAGACAAGGTTGCTCTGAGCAAACCCAGATCCTTAGATTTTGAATTTTTGAGTTTTTGACCTACATGTGTGACATGCAAGTTTTCATTTTTCGACCTTTTGATAGTTTTTAACAAGGTTTTGACCATTTTTTCAAAATGCCTAAGTGTAGCAAAAATTTTAATTTGGGGTACAACACGGCTCCTATCAAATAGGCACAATGAGTAAGAGGGGGCAATGAGGAATTGGGATGTAACTCCTTAGTGTGTCAACTTCAATGCTTTTGTTGCAAATGTTGCCACAATCTTTATAAAGGATGATGAGGCTCCAAAACATGACTTGCATAGTTTAGCTAGTGGGAGTGGCATTGCGGCTACTTGTGGTTCAAACAAACCAAGTGATGATATTGATGCTTTGGATGAAGGGAGAGATGAAGATTATTGGTTGTAATTTTGTATCGATTTAACATTTGACATTGAATTATCAATTAATTTACTACTATCAATTGTGTTTTGAATTCTTTCTTTTTTTGAAACTATGAGTATTTTTATATATTTTAATATTTTATATAGATTCTACAACCAAACCAAGCTATGCCAAACCTAGGGGAGGAAATCATCGTACTAGTAAACCTAAACCCCAAAACCTATGCTCCACCTGGCTCTGGACGTGGGGGGAGTGAGCCTGCACGGGATGAGTTTCGCATGTAGGGTACTCTGGTCATTTTAGGGGACAGCAGGGGACGGCTGACAAAAAAATAGGGAAATTTTTAAAAATATAGAGAAATTTCAAAAGTTCATAGCATAACATTGATAAAGCATTCATTCTAGACATTGTATAAGCTTAATACATATCATTAGACTTGAATTGAGATTTCATATGAGAATTGATAAACAAATTAACAAAGTTCAAATGCTTTTCATTATAAATGTGCATACATATCATATAAAAGTCTGATAATTATAACCAAAATGCCCAAAGGCTCCAAGTCTCAACTATGAAATGACATGATAAACATAAAACTAAGAAAATATATCGCTGTCCAAGGTCCCTAATCAGCAAAAGGTAGGTCTAAATCAGCATTGCCCTCGCCATCAGAGCTCGAGTCTAAGTCAGTGTCAGTGTCCATGCCAATAGAAGGATCTGCCTCAACCAATGGAACCCCAACTAATCCCTCATGTGTATCCTCGTCCTCAATCTGCATAGCATCTTCGGGATTAACATCCCAACGTAAGGCTGGAGTCTGACGATACTCACTAGACCGGCGATCCTGTAGCCGCAAAGCACTGTGTACTGCCACCAACTTTTCCGATCGTTTAGAGGTAAGGCAGTTCCTCTTGACCGATTGGATAAAGCTATATGTGGACCAATTCCTCTCTGCAGCAGAGGAACTGGCAACCTGTGAAAGAAGGCGAACGGCAAGTAATCTCAACTCTGGTGCATCCTTCCCATGCCACGTCCACCATCCAATAGGGTCGGTTTGAGCCAATGTAGCTCTATCCGACCTCGCCTCTGGTTTGCTGAAGGTTGGACCACGAAGATTGACAAATGCAAGCCACTGTGTGCGAAGTATGGTAGATTCCTCTGAATTATACATTTTTGTAAGGGCCTTCATGAAGCCTTCTTTCACCTCTTCATCACGAGATGGAGCCACTCTCCTAGGCCTCGGTGCATACCATTTCGGATTGAGAGCATAGGCTGCCATATGAAGCGGGGTGTTCATGATGTCCCACCGTCGCGTCACAATGGGCCTAAGATGCTCCTCATAAAATGTCAAAGAAGGGTCCTTGCTATAAATTGCTTGCTTGACCTGTCCAAGCATACTATCAAAGGTCTCATAAATCTCTCCAAGGCTAGGAGAGTCAGTATCAGCAAATCTAATCACTTGCACAATAGGCTGGATGAAGGAGCATACATATCTGCAAGTGCAAACAAGTTACAAAAATTAAAATCAGCTAGCCTATAAATATTAAATAATACAATGAAAATCAGCAATAATAAAATTAAGAAATAAATTAATAATTCAAATAAATAATAAAATCAGCAATGCCAATTTTCTTACCTCATTGTGGACCACCAGTCATCATCAAGGATTTTTTGTTTCACCCTTTTTCCCTCCGCTGTGCTTGACTCATGCCATCTACCCCACTCTGCATTGACCATCATTAATTGTAGAGCCTCTTGGACCTCAAGCATCCTCTCCAATAAAATGAAGTAGCTGGCATATCTAGTCTCCACGGGCTTGAGGAATTCCTTCCTCGAAAATGTTCTAAACAAAGCAAGTGAAGTCTGATGGTTGCAAATGAACATTTGCACCTCTCTAGCCTCTGCAACCACTGCCTTCACCCAATCTATCTTCCCAATGTCCTTCAAAGTATTGTTCAATGCATGCACGCAACAAGGGGTCCAAAAAATGTGCTTATAAGCACTCTCCACCATCAATCCAACTAATTTACACACACGGGCTGAATCAGTCACTACCTGGCAATGGCATATCATCAAGTTGATATGAGATTAGTATAGAATCTAAGAACTTAGAATATAGATATCAAAAAATTTAAATAACTAATAAGAAAATCAAAATAAAAAATAAGAAAGAAAGAAAAATAGAAAATCATACCTGCACAACATTAGAGGCTCCAACCTCCTCTATAGCATCTCTCAAAATCTGAAATTGGAAGGTTGCATCCTTCCTTTTGCCTGAACAATCTATAGCTCTAAGAAAATAAGAGCCTGCTACACTAGTGACAATAAGATTGATGAGTGGCCGATGTTTGATATCGGTCCACCCATCCATGATTATGGAGCAGCCATCTGTCAACCATGTTTGTCTCATATCCTCCATCAAAACACTCACCTTGGAGTACTCTTTATCAAGAAGGGTGGTGCGTAGCTTAGTTTCTCCAGGTGGAACATATGAGGGACCAGCAACTACAATATCTTTGCACATTTGTTTAAAATATGGTGAACGTGAGACATGAAATGGTATGGCATTAGCATAAAAAAACTTGGCAATAGAAGAATCAGCCCCATCTTTTGCTGTAACATTAAACATATCAGCAACATTCATACTCCTTTTTTTTCCTCTAGTAGAATCCTCCCCCACATGAGAATGAGAAGCTGAAGCAACATCCACTGATGGTGTAGACATTCTCGAACTAGGCTGCAAACTCTCAATTGAAACCCCTTTTGATAATGCCTCCCCCTCCATATGCAATCTAGTTGCCTCAATTTTTTCTTGTTGGGTTATTTTTCTACACCCTTTCACCCCTTGACCACCAATCCACAAAAGATGGCAATAAACTCTCGTATAGCTGCCCCTATATTGTTTTTGGCACAAATGGCACTCCCATACTCTACTACCCCCCGAATTTTTTTGCTTGTCTTTATCAACTCTTGTTGCAAATTGTAGTAGAGGTTTTTTGGGGTTAAATGGGCCTCTTGCCCATTTTTTGAGGATTTCAGATGGACATTCAAAGGGGTTTGAACTTGCTGACCCTACTCCACTCCTAGTCTCTGAAGACCCCCTAATGTTTGGAGTTGAACCACCTCTAGGTCTATTTCTAGTTCTTTGAGTTTGAGTTCTTTCCTCCATTTGGATTTCAATATCATGACTTTCACTATCACTGCTGTTACTCATGGTTGTTTTCAAAAAATTTATGAAGTTCTTGATTTCAAAGAGCTGCAAATTCAAAACAAAAAAAAAACACCCTAAATGCCCTTCCTATGTGTTGAAAAACTTAAAAAAATCTTGCAAAAATTAGAAACAAATAGCAAATACAAAACAAAGATGAGAAACATACCTCTAATATGTTGGCAATGATGCCCTAAGCTCCTCTTCAAGCTGCTCTTCTCTCTTTCACTCAGCTGCTCTTCTTTTGCTCTCCTTCACTTCACATGGCAAGAAATAAGAATGAATTGTTTTTCACATTTTAGGCCACATAAAAGGTGAAACTTAGGTTAAGTGGCATGGGGCGCCCCTTGTGGGACCCCCCATACCTTTATTTTAATTTAAAAAACTTTAATTTTTAAAGCGCTTATCTTGGGCGGTAGAGTGCGTATGGCGTGCCGATCACGGTTGAGGCGGCTAGGCCGTCTGGGTACTCTAAGTCCCCTTTTGGGCAAAAAGTCCCATTTCTGGCAAAGCGTCCCCTAAAGGTTCCGGTGCGGTGGTCAAAGGGGACTTCGAGTCGTTCTGGCCGTCCAGCATCCGTTTGTACAGTGCAGACAAAAGCTATAGGGCCGTCCCCTTAAACCTGATAAAAGAGACCAACAGCTTAGGTTCATGGTCCTTCACAGAAGATGCTCCTTCACAAGATATTACCTCTACCTCTATTACAAAGAACTTTTTCAACATGAATTCAAGAGTGCAAGAAAATCCCATGGTTTTGAGGAAATGAAGCTTCTAGCTTTCCCCAATTTAGTTCACTTGAATCCCAACTTCCAAAGTAAGTTTTAGTTTAGGCCATGCTGGCCAGTTTGCTCTTGTTGGGTTCATTATTTTGATTCACCTCCATTACTACTTGCTCCAAACAAGAGCCTTAATTTAGAGCAAACAGCCAACCTACCCTTGTCATTCCAACTAAATAATCCCTATATAAATCTGCATGCATACATGTGTAAACAATGCTTGCACAAAGTCAATTAGAAGAGGTTTGATAGTAAACTGTTGGGGCTTTGATAATGGAAAGCTAGGATCAAATCCACAAAAGAGATGGTCATGTGTTAAATCAAGCAACATAGCACATCCAATTCTAGATGTGCCCTACCTCAACAAATGAGACAAGGTGCAAGTCGAGTAAAAATCCCAACTTAAACAAGAGTAATTTTTAGAAAAAGGACAATGTTAGCACTCTTGAATAATATACCACATCCAACTATCTACATAGCATAAGTCAACTGATGAGGCTAGATGAATAGCATTGGTTAAAGGACAACAATTTTTGAAAAAAACAATGCAACATTAGGCACAAATAACCCTAGCAAAAGCAGGGATTTTTCAAAACAAGAAAAAAGCAAATGCTCTTACAATTGAATAATAACATCTAATTCCAAGCATTGCACCTGAACAAAGGTGCAAGTCCTCAATGAATATCCCTCATTAAAATAGTTATTCACAAACAAACAAACAAAAAGGACAATGCTTAAAAGAGGACACCCACAAATTGTTCTTTAAAAAAATGTATATAGTATAACTTTTCACCTCCACTCAACTCAATTTACAAGACAATTGATACATTGTCTAGTAGAAAGCATTCTTCATCGGTGGAACCTCCCACTAGATTTCTCAAACACAATTTTGATGGGGCATCAAGGCAATCTCAATATGGAGCTGATATTGTGTGTAACGTCCCCTTTTTAATTTGTTTAAGCTTGAGAGTGTTTGGGTCACATTCCTGCTTTAGGAAAGGTTTTATTCTTTCTCCTACTATCATGCCTTTCCTTCATCCCCCACTTCCTTGCTTTCCCAATCCTTTGCCTTCTATGGATTTTCAAGACTTCTCTTACCTTGGTAACCTTTCCCTCAGTTCCTCATTCCTAAACCCTTGCTTTGTCTTACCCATTGGGATTCCAAACTTTCCCATGCCAACATCCCTTTTCCTTTATTTCCCTCAAGTCCTCAATTCCCCAATTCCCTATATTTCAGAACTTCAAGTTTTTCTCTAATAGCATGCCTTTCCTTTGTCCCCAACACCCTTACAACCCTACTCCCTTGTCTCCCACAAGCTTTCAGAGTTTTGTTTCACTCGTTGCACTCACTCCAAATAATTGGCAGCCCTACCCCCAATTCTCACAGTATCAAATATCCCAATTCTCACAGTATCAAATATCCCCAAGTCCCAACCTCCACTATATCTCAAGCTCTTGGACTTTTCCTTACCAACATACCTAAAGGGTATTTGGAACCTAGGAACCCCGAACCATGCCACCCCAACAAACTCTCAAGTTTTCCCTTCCTTCATCACTTTAGTATCAAGTACGTCACGTCCCCAATCCCCGCCAATATTGGATATGCCAAAACTTTGATCCCTAGCCTCCTACTCCCTCTTTGTTTGTGAACCCCCAAACCTTTTCATTTCTTGGTCCCAAATGGCATTTTCTATCACGTTCTCCCATATACCAATCCCCTCCTTTTGCGTCAATTATCACAAAATACTAATCCCCACTACTCCCTACATTAAGTAATCACCAAATCCTGACTATCTTCCCTTTTGCATCAGATATCACAAAATTCCAATCCCCACTCCTTCCTAAATCAAGTATCATTGAATCTTGATCCCTACTCCTTCCTACACTAGTATTGTCAAATCCTAATCCCCACTCCTTCCTACATCAAGTATCTCCAAATCTCAATCCCCACTTCCTTGTTGTCCCATCCCTCCTCCTTCCCAAGCCTGCAAAACTTTGCTTCCTTGTGTATCCATGCATCCCATTCCTTGACCCCCTAACTTTGGACCTTCAAAAATCTTAATGCGAGCATACCAAGTGAAAATCATTTGAATAGCATCCTAACTCTTAATTCCCCAACACCTTTTGCAAATGCACCCTTTGGCATGCAAATCCATAGACCTCCAACCCCCAATCCCTCTTGCAAATACACAATTAGCATACAAATCCCCAGACGCCTGGTCCCTCTTGTAAATGCACCCTTTGGCACATGTGAATCCCCTAACCCTCAATCCTTCTTGTAAATGCATCCTTCGGTGTGGGAATCCTTGAACCCTCAATGTCTCTTACAAGTGCACCCTTTGGCATGCGAATCTACAAACCCCAGTCCCTCTTGCAAATGCACCATTTAGCATGCAAATATGCAAACCCCCAATCCCTCTTGTAAATGCACCCTTTCACATGCAAATCCCTCACAACCTTGGTTTCTCTTGCAAGCACGCCATTTGACATGCAAATCCTTGAACCCCTGTCGTTCAAACTAAAAAACTTGTCTACCACCTAAGTCACAAGGTTTACCGAATTTTGGCCATGAAGTTCGAAATTCAATGGACTTCAAAACATGATTAAAAAATCGTTGAAATTTTCCTTACATTCATCCAAGAAAAGGGTATAGTTTTTTTTTTTTAATAAAATATATTTAAAAAATGTTTTTTACCACTCGTTAAAGCAAAGGCTGGTTCATTTTTTCTTGTCCGGCCAAGCCTAGGCACGAATAGAGAAATCCCTTTAGCAAGGATGCAAGGGATCGAGATGGGACGGACCATATACAAATTATAATCGACCACCATTTCCCATACTCGTGTGAGGCCTAGGCCCCCATATAGACGAAGGATAAATGAGTGAGGTGGTTGTGCGAGCAAAGCATATACATCATGCAAGATTCCAACTAGGCCACCTCTTGCGTGAAGAAGCTAAGAGAGGAGATTAACATATTTAATATATATATGTTAAAGTCTTACTAATGGGCATATTTAATATATTTATTCAAATACACACACACACACGCACACACATATATATATATATATTAAAGTTTTATTAATGGGTATATTTAATATATTTACTATTTATATATTAATAATAATTAAATTAAATTTTAAACATTTATATTATAATGTTTTTAAATTTATTATAATGTATTCAAATTTAGCATAATATTATTTTATTTTTATGGATTTATTACTTATATTTTTTTTAAATCAAATTTATAAAAGACAATTTAATCACAATTTTTTTTCCTTGCCAAACTTCATCCGAATTTTTTTGTTGTCGAACACAAACTCGAACTCGAACCTTGTGACGCAGTCTACCACTATGCACAACCAACGAAATTATTAATGGACTCAAATGGATGCGATGAGATGGAGGGAAACATTCAAATACCTCAACACATGTGGGTGTCAACTAGGCCTTCAATCTCTATTTAAATTGAGCAACTTCGTCAATTTACATCCTTTTCCATTTTATCAAACAAATTATAATCCTAATAGTTTTAGAGCTTGTGTTCATCTATTGGATATAAGGATGAAACCCCTTAAATTTGGAGATCGAAGGATGAAAACCCTTTGGTTTCTTGATGTCAACTTCATACAAAGGTTGTATCTACACTTCAAGCTTGGAGAATTTCAGCAATGTTTTTGGTGTTTCTGCACTTTGGGTATTTTCAAAATATATGTGTATTTGCAATAGATTTGTAATTTCTAAAGCTTCAACATTTTGGAAAGCCAATCTTAGTAATCATTTGAAGCAAAAAATTAATTTGAATGAAAATTCAATCCCGCTTGTTTTATATGTGCAAATCTATTTTATTTGTTGTGGGTATTTCAGTGTCATGTCCCCAAAATTGGGACATCAAAATATATATTTAACACATTAACTCTTTAATTGAAGTCATAAATTATTAATTATAATATTATAATTTTAAATGTTAGATATTATGATCACCCAATATAAATATTAAATTTGACACATAGCAAAACCAATACAAAATATATATAATAAACATTCTAAATAAATTATAAAATAAATAGAAAAACCATTATCAATTTCTAACTTATAATATATATATATATATATATCTCAAATATAACATTTGTAGACAAATATAATTATGTTGACAAAGATTATAATAAATCGAAGATAACATATGAGACTCTGTTTTAGCGAACTGCCATCTCCGTCCAGACCCGACTCACCAAAGGACGCAATCGGCCAAGGAAGAGACACCTCCCTCTCCCACGAGCATAGAAATAGAGAAACGTTCGAATGGCCATGGAGGAAAAAAAAAAAGGAGAGACATCAGAGAGAATGGGAGAACAAATCTTCAGGTAGCGAACCAGGTTTTCATTCAAGTCACCTTAGCATAAGACCTTTGGGTGGGAGTAAAAGGCCTGAATCCTCTAACATCCAAGAAACCTTGGGACCGGGCAAGTAAGAGACATTTTAGTGGTATCAGAGCCCTAATCCTGCCATCCTGTGAAGCCCCAGTAAATGTTAACCTACCAAAGGAGAAACTCTAAGAAGAACCCCACCCCAAACAACAACATGGAAACATCCATGAATGATGAAATGAGGGCATTCATGGAACAAACCACCCAAGTTCTCAAAGACCAAAATGAAAGGAATGAGAAGACCTCACAACTCCTGTAGGCTATTCATAATATGAATGGCAACAACATAAGAGACACAAGCTCCAATCATTCAGAAAATAATGACCGCACACCCTCAAAGGCCACAAACTCAAGACCCACTAAGCCTACCTTCTTAGATGAAAATATGGAGGGAGGGGAAATTAATGAACCACCAACAAACAATGTGGAGGAGATTGCCATGGCCTATTATAGACTTGATCCTGAAGTTAGGGAAATCATCCCCTTTAAAGATTTTTGTGATGCTAAGCTTAGGGCTAACCCTAGAAAAGAGAGAAACCCACAAATCGAGAAAGATCTCAAAAGTAGAATAAGCAAACTAACCCTCCCCACCTTTGATGGAGAAGGTAAAAACCCCGCTCAATCATGGGTTCAAAAACTAGACACCTATCTATCCTTAAGCCCCATGACCGAAACAAATGCCATTAAATTTTCCATACTACACCTAACCGAGATGGCTCATGAGTGGTGGCACCACGGCCTAATAACCCAAGGACACCAACAAATTACCTCATATGAAGACTTTACTCAAAATTTGATCAAACGATTTGACCAAAGGCATCCTGAATGGTACTTCAGGGAACTCACACAATTAAAGCAACTAGGCACCATAGAGAGTTATGCCACCGAATTTCAGAAGTTAGTTGTCGTGATCCCTGAAATCTCTCAAGAGAGACTCACATATTTGTTTGTAGAAGGCCTAAGAGGCTTAGTTAGAAGTATGGTAAGTGTGTTGGAACCCAATAGCCTAGATGAAGCCATTCAAAAGGCTATGAAGTATGAAGACAATTGGTCTAGAGACAAGCCCAAGAAATTCACCTCCTCATCCAAACCCCTTCGAAGAGAAGAAAGAGATAGGAAGGAAGAAGTAACTAGAACATGCTCCTGGTGCAAGGAAAAGAGGGACAAAGATCATTGGTGTAAGAAAATGGAAGAGCTGAAAAGAAATGGGCAATGTTTTAGACGCCAACAACCATGGGGGCAAGGTCACAAGTGTAGTAGAGCCCTCCAACTTGAAGCACATCCAAATGATGAGCGCCCCAATAAAAAAGCCAGATTTGAAGGAGAGAATCAAGCAATAG
Source organism: Sequoia sempervirens (assembly GCA_007258455.2). Classification (NCBI taxonomy): domain Eukaryota; kingdom Viridiplantae; phylum Streptophyta; class Pinopsida; order Cupressales; family Cupressaceae; genus Sequoia; species Sequoia sempervirens. The sequence continues at coordinate 21,702 of VDFB02193958.1, read as the reverse complement.
TAGTCACTATCTCCCAAGCCTCTAAACATTGCCCATTCCACATTAAAAGCACACTCAAGGGACATAGAATCATTACCCTAGTGGACAGTGGGGCATCTCATAACTTCATCGACCAAAGGATAGTAACTCAAAGGAAACTAAAGACTATGAAATTTGAGAGATTTGAAGCAGCAACAGCCACAGGAGCTAGGATCCAATGCACAACCATAGTACCCCAATTGGAAATTCTCCTTGGGGACCACCCCATCAAAGAAGACTTCTATGTGGTCCCTTTAGATGCCGATGTTATTTTGGGAACACCATGGATATACTCCTTAGGTTGCTTCATGTTTGACCTTCCAAACCAAACCATTCGCTTCCAACACAAAGGAAAGGAGATCACGCTAAAAGGGTTGCCAAATGGGACCCCAAAAGTCATTTCATGTAAAAGAATGGAAAGAGTCTTTAGATGGGGGCAAGGAGAGTGGGCCGCCCAATGCATGATACTTGACAAGAGCACCACACAAGGAAAGGCCATCCACATAGACATCCAACCTATTACAAAGAAATATGGGAAAGTGTTTGAAGAAATTCCACCAGGGCTGCCACCTAAGAGAGGATTTGAACACACTATAGAATTGGAAGAAGGGGCCAAGCCTGTCATAACTACTCCATACCGTCATCCCCATAAGTACAAGGAAGAGATCGAGAAGACCATTAAAGAACTACTTGAAATGGGGCACATTCAACCCAACTCTAGCCCTTTTGCATCCTCTGTAGTTCTTGTCAAAAAGAAAGATGGAACCATGAGAATGTGCATAGATTATAGAGCTTTAAACAAAAGACTATCAAGAACTGCTACCCCATCCCTCGAATTGATGAACCCATAGATGAACTCCATGGAGCAAGATTCTTTTCCAAAATCAATCTTTGGTCGGGCTACCAGCAGATAAGAATGAGGAAGGAGGATGTGTTTAAAACAGCTTTTCGGTGCCACTATGGGCATTTTGAGTTCCTAGTCAAGCCCTTTGGGCTCACCAATGCCCCAGCTACCTTTCAATCCTACATGAACCATATCTTCCGCAAGCAACTCAGGAAATTCCTCCTAGTCTTCTTTGATGACATCCTTATATATAGTAAGACATGGGAAGAGAACCTCCAACATATCGACGAAGTCCTCAAGATCTTAGAGCAAGAATCTTTGTATGCCAAAGCATCAAAATGTCAATTTGGCATGGAGGAAATACTATATTTGGGACATAAAATCAATGCACAAGGAGTTAGCGTGGATGAAGAGAAAATTACAGTTATCAAAGAATGGCCTAAACCCAAGACCCTCACCCAACTAAGAGGCTTTGTAGGGTTGTGTAGTTATTATAGGCGCTTTGTGAAGGGTTTCTCTAAGATTGCTGCCCCACTCACAGACTTAACCAAGAAGGGGGCCTTTGCATGGAATGAGTAGCCCAACAAGCCTTTGAAAGATTAAAAGAAGCCATGAGCTCATGTCCAGTGTTGGCCATCCCCGACTTCACCTTACCCTTTGAGCTACAATGCGATGCATCTAGAGAGGGGATCGGTGCAGTTTTGATGCAAAATAAGCATCCTATAGCTTTTGAAAGTCGGAAAATCACTCAAGCAGAAAGACACTACCCTATTTATGACAAAGAGATGTTAGCTATAACGCATGCCCTGGCAAAATTCCGCCAATACTTGGTCTACACAAAATTCCAGGTGAAAATTGATCATAATAGCTTAAGATACTTCATGAATCAAAAAGATTTGAACGACTAGCAGCAAAAATGAGTTAGTCGGATACAAGCCTATGACCTTGACGTTGAATACATGAAGGGGGCAAATAATGTGGTAGCAGATGCCTTATCTAGGCGACCTTGTTTGAAAACTTTGACCAGTATATCTGCCAATTGGAAATATGACATTATTTCAGAGTATGCCAGAGATCCCCAAGCCAATGAAATCTTGGAAGGACACCCCCCCAATGAAGAATACAAAGTGGTAGAAGAACTCATCTTGTATAAAGGAAGGATTTTTCTAACACCCAACTCCAAGGTAAAAGGGAAAATCCTCAAAGAATATCATGATAGCCCACTAGCCGGACACCAAGGGTACCACAAAACATACAAACAAATAAGGGAGAAGTACTCATGGAAAGGGCTCAAGAAGGATGTGTTGAAATATGTGCAAGAGTGTATGACGTGCCAAAGGAATAAGACTGAACAGAGTCAACCCACTAGACTCCTACAACCCTTACCCATCCCCGGTCAAAAGTGGGAAAGTATCTCTATGGACTTTATTACCGGATTACCCAAAGCTCAAGGAAAAGATTGAATATACGTGGTGGTCAATAGGCTCACCAAATACACCCACTTCTTCATCATACCCACAGAGTATAAGGCACGCCAGGTGGCTAAACTATTCTTCAAAGAGATTTTCAGAATCCACAGTCTCCCGAAGAACATAGTCAGTGATCGGGACAGCCGGTTCCTAAGTCAATTCTAGCAATAACTTTTTAGATTGTCAGGAACCATTCTTACACCAAGAACCAGCTACCATCCACAGACAGACGGGCAGAATGAGATAGTCCACAAATGGATAGAAGGTTATCTAAGAAACTATGTCACTGGCCAACAAAGTGCATGGGAAAAATGGTTACATTTGGGGGAATACTGCTACAATACAACACACCACATGTCCATAAAGATGAGCCCATTCAAAGCACTACATGGGTATGAACCTACCACCTTTGGGAGTCTGATTACACAAGAAAGCCAAGTGCCTAGGGCTAAGGAATTCATCCAACAAAGTATGGACATCATGAAGACTCTTAAGGACAATTTACACCAATCTCAAAATCAACAAAAGACCTTTGAAGTAGGAGATCTTGTGTTACTACGGTTACAACCTTACAAGCAATCATCCCTCAAGTCCAATGGAGCAGAAAAACTTAAGCCTCGGTTTTATGGGCCTTATCGGATTACAAGGAAGACGGGTGAGGTAGCTTATGAGCTGGAGCTTCTCAAACATAGCCGTATTCAGAACATTTTCCACGTGTTGAGAATGAAGAAAATGCTAGGCAAACAAGTGACCCCTTGTGTGGAGTTACCTCCACTTGATGATGAAGGTAAACTAGTCCTTGAGCTAGAAGCCATCCTCGATATGAGGGAGAAGATGTTAAGAAAAAGAAGCATTCAAGAATTCTTGGTAAAATGGAAAGGTCTACCAGTAGAATACTCTACATGGGAGAGTAAAGAAATTCTCAAACACTCGAACCTCCAAGTTGCTTGAGGGCAAGCAATTTTCAGGCGGGAGGGACTGTCATGTCCCCAAAATTGGGACATCAAAATATATATTTAACACATTAACTCTTTAATTGAAGTCATAAATTATTAATTATAATATTATAATTTTAAATGTTAGATATTATGATCACCCAATATAAATATTAAATTTGATACATAGCAAAACCAATATAAAATATATATAATAAACATTCTAAATAAATAGAAACTCAAAAACCATTATCAATTTCTAACTATATAATATATATATATATGTATATATATATGTATATATATATGTATATATATGTATGTATATGTATATATATGTATGTATATATATATATATATATGTATGTATATATGTATATATATGTATGTATATGTATATATGTATATGTGTAATGTCCCCTTCTCATCAGTGATCAGCATTGGCATTCTTAGTCTATTCCGGAACCCGTAGACTGGAATGAGGTGGAAATTAGGGTTTCATGGGCTTGGCTTTTGTAGCATTTCATTTTATTTACTATTTTTAGTAAATGATGGTTGTGGCAGTATGCAGTTGGTTGTCTTCAGTCTTCTCTTCAGTGAGCATATTATTGGTTGTTTCAATATCTTCCTCTCAAGCCTTAATTGTTGAAATTTACTAAGTATTGGCATAAGTGTTATATTTTTCAATTGACCCCCTTGGCCTAAGGATACAACTTGCAAGTTGTTTTAAAAAGGGGACTTGAAGGGTACGCCTTGTCATAAGGTGATATTAATATTTTATATTTTTGAATTTATGCTTGGAGGAAAGTGGACGCCACTTTATGAGGAATATATTTTTATGAAATTTGAAAATAAGGAGAATTCAAATGGTTGTCTTTTGGCGTGCCAATTGAGGAAGTTGAAGAGTTTCTCATTTCTTATAAAATGAAGACATGACTCCAGCATTTGATATCCATCAATTACCTTATTGTTATGCTGTCAAAATGACTATGGACATTTTGCTATTGCTTCGAGGATGCTACCTCCTAGCCCCTTCCCAATTTCGTGTTTGAAATACAACACCTAGTTGGAACATTGCTGCTTCTCACATCAGACTAGCAGATTGAGCAACAAAGGTTGAGAATTTTGGAGAATTTTACAGTTTTGGATTTCCTGGTTTTGCTACAGCTGAAGCTGTTTTCTGTTCATAGCTTGTGGAGTGATTTTATTTCAGTTCTGGGTGTTTGTGCAATCTGATTGTTGACTTGAGGCGCCAACTTCCACCAAAAATCAGATTTTAAATTGAAGTTGTTGATTTTATAATGCAAAATCGATTTTCTCAAGGGGCCGTACTTTTTCATTGCATTGGGAATTGTGCCAAAAATAAATGAAGGCGATTTGCTGCTGTTTCTCCCTCCTGATTTGGACGCCTATCTTCTGAGATGCATTTGCAACAAATTTCAATCAATTTGGAGGTGAAATGAGTGAGTTATGAGTTTTTTACTGTTTTCCAGTTTGCTGTTCTAAATTTCCAGAACTCAGGAATTTGCATCAGATTTACCAGTTTCCAGTTTAATCACTTTTTCAGTCATTGGAAAGCAAAGAACATTGTTAGAATTCATTCTTATATCCATATCTCACTTCTCTATCATTGTAATTCATTTATTTGCAGTTATGTTGAAATTGTAAGGTTCTGATTAGTAGTACTAATCTAACCGTTATTATTGCTGCAACTATTTGATTTAATTCTCATTAAAGTCCCCTGGATGGTTTACCGCCAGTGTGGTTAACTTTGTTTGTAAATCTTGTACCCACTTAAGTGGTGAATCCCCACAGTTCTGTGGATGCCCGCCGCAGCGGATGAATTGCTTTTATTTGTAATCTTTTCCCCCCACTGTTTGGTGGTAGCGTGGAATTGTTCTCATGGCTGGTTATCCGCCTAATAGTTCATAATTTCAATTTCTAGACTCCGTCATATGTTAGCACCTCGCCCTCTGTGGGATCTTGAGTGCACATTCTTGACGTTGAGTAGTTATACTATTCAAGTTCAGTTTCTTCAGTTCAAGCTTCAGCATCTTCCATTCAAGTTCAGATTTTAATTTGAGGCTAACGCTAATCATATCATCTATTGCTGGTTATTTTGTGTTATTCCTTCGAAAAAATTGGTTAGCATATTTCAGTGGTATCAGAGCAGAAGACCCTGCCATCCTGTGGCTGATTGCAGTAGTTAACTGATGAGTGACAGAGACACTAGGCCATACACTAGAAGTCAGGCCAGAAATCAGCATCAGTTTCCACCCGTTCCAGAGGCAGATACCTTCTCAGAAGTACTAAGAGACCTTGGTAAAACAGTGGAAGGTTCAGATAATTCAGTGGAAGTGGTTGATCACACAACTATCATAATGTCAGATTCAGTAAGAAGAGATAATGAAGAGAGGGATAGAGTGGAGAAAAAGTTTGACGGAATGATAGATATGATGTCCCGTTTGTTATCCAAGTTGGATCAGCAAGCAGCTCAGAGTATTATTCAGCCCCAAAATAACTCAGCTGGAGAAAATAGTGGAGTGAATGGAAATAATAATAGTGGCAGTCCTGAGGTGAATACTAGAGATAGAATTGTAGGTCAGCATACTACAATTCATAGTGGGTCATCTTCTAGACCCCTCTTTCCTGTTTTCACACCAAGGGAAGAGCAACAACCAGTTGAGGCTACTCCAAACTTTGCTGATGATGCTCGTCAAGCCTATATGGAGTATGTGTCCTTACCTCTTGACTTGAGAGGAGCATGGACCTTTGATCAATTCATGAATCAAAGGAGTCGGAGAAATGGTGGTAGGAATGATCAACGTCCTCCTGCAGGCCCTAGAAATGATTTTTACCAAGCTTTGGGAAAGATCACTATGGAACATTTTGATGGTGGTAACAAGTGTACAGCCAGGTCATGGGTGCAAAAGTTAGATAACTACCTCTCCCTTAGACCTATGCCGGAAGAAGATGCTATCAAATTTGCTACCTTGCACTTAGATGGCATAGCTCATGAATGGTGGACTCACGGTTTGGTCACTCTTGGCCACAACCTTATTCGCACTTATGGAGAGTTTACAAATAAGCTGATTGAGAGATTTGACACCAAAGATCCGGAATTGAAGTTTAGAGAATTGGCACAGTTGAAACAGCAAGGATCTTTAGAAAGTTATGTGGCTGATTTTCAGAGGTTGTCAGTAATGGTGCCCAACATTACTGAAAGAAGACTTGTAGTCCTTTTTGCTGAAGGTTTAATGGAGCCATTGAAGGGTTGGGTCAAAGCATTTGATCCTCCAACATTGGATGAAGCTATCAAGAAAGCTAGGAGCATGGAATTGGCAGCCCCAAGACCTAAGTTTCACTCAAAAACATTCAGCCATAAGAAGGATAAAAAGCCATCTTCAAATCTGCCCAAGAAGTTTCCACCAAGGCTGTCCGAAGAGCTCAAAGAACAGCTTAGAAAGGATGGAGTTTGCTTCACTTGTCGTGAGCCTTGGGTGAAAGGCCACCGTTGCTATGGAAGAGGCAAAGTAGTTCAAATGGAGGGCTATTACGTAATGAACCCGGACCAATTTTTTTGTTTTTCATAAAAGATTACAATGCAACATGCACCCGTTAAGGTTAGCGTAAACCAAAACGATGCAGAAAGTAACTCTAACCAGAATGTACACCAGGATCCCGATGCGGGCAAGGTGTGAGCATTGGTCAGAGGATCTCAAAGTAAATACTGAACAAGAACTCTAACCAGAGATGCGCCGGCGAACGACGAGCATTCGGTCAGAGGATCCCTATCTATTGCAATACTGAAAATAGCTCAACACCAAGTATGTGCTACTCGATCCGTGAAGGATAGGAGGCGACCATATGGCGGAGACTTAGGAAATTACAATGCAAGAAAGTAAAAGGCGGCAAGCCAGCCTCTTCCACTTATTCAGTGGGAATGTACAATTCAGAGAAATGAGAGATAAGATATGAAAATGCTGTTAGTACTACTAGCAGCTTACAATAAGATAGAACAATCTCGTAAACTGAAGTTTTTATGTCTTTTCAAGCTGCAGATGATTAGTAAGCCTTCACAATATCAAACTTGATTCCCAATACTCTAATTTCAACCAAGGAACAACTTTCTTAAATCTGCTGTATCAGACCTGCACATAGAATGATGAAAATCTGCAACATAATAGCCATTAAATTGCTCATAACTTGCTCATAACACTTCCTAATGGCGTGAGACAAAGAGCAGAATGTTCTAAAGACAAAGGCGCCCCCAAAGAACCCTTAAAACCTCACCAAACAGCCCCTATTTATTTTGCACACAACCCAAGACACTTCTCAAATGGTACGGCCCACTAGTAGGGGCGATTTTGCAAGGAAAAATCAGAAACTTCGTTTTAAATTCTACAAATTTGCAAGAAGGGTCGCCCCTTAGAGACAAGATGATTTAGCCAACACCCAGAACAATATCTTTTTGTATTTTTGAGTTTTGAATGAAAACTTGCTACAGCTATGCAACATCAGCAACACTAAAATATGACAAAATGCTTGAACATCATCACTAAATGCAATAGAACTCAACTACAATGCAAAACTACCAATGACAGCTAACCTCTCAACTAGTTGCTATCTTTCAAGCAAGAAGATGAGCCAATGCTAGGAGGTGTGCTTTCCTCGAAGCGAGTGCCTGAAGTCAATCCAGCAGCATAACGGTGTAGTAGACAGAAGATGCCAAATGAAGAGCTGAGGCCTGAATATATAGACGAGAGAGAAACATCTAGAAGCTTCCAGAGGCGCCCAAAACCCTAATTTCAAATTCACCTTTTCCCTCCAAGAGATGGCGTCCATTTTCACTTTTGCTTATTTCACATTTTAAAATAAAGTCAAACCTTCATATTGGCGTCCTTTTTCAAAAGCTCAATATTTGACTTTATAAAATATAACTTATTCCTCCATGGCGCCTAGACCCTTAAAGTCCCTCTTTTAAAACAACTTAAGTTGTGCTTGCTATACAAAAGGGTCATATAATATTAAAATATAATATTATAAGAAAATTACTTATCTCACCGAGAATAATGCGCCCAAGGCCAAAACTGAAATGTCAGCTGAAACTGAAGAAGATGACCAACTGAACTGAACCCCAACTGCCCACTGCCAAAAATAGAATTTACTAAAAATAGTAAATTCGCGAAGTTGCCCGGAATGCCAAACTGAACACACCACTGCGAAGCTCTCTGAAAACCCAGAAAGAATCCGCAATCAGAAACCCAAACTCCAAGCAACAACCTCCTCAAAACAAGGAAACCCTAATTTCACCATCGCACAGCCTACGGGTCTCCGGAATAGGCCAACGGTCAACAGAAACGATCACTGCTGAGAAGGGGACATTACAGTCCGCCCTCCCCAAGATTGCTTGCCCTCAAGCAATCGCAAGTCTGGATGCTGTAGAATCTCCTCATCCTCCCAAGTAGCATCCTCCAATGGTAAATTCTTCCACTTTACCAAATACTCTTTGATTGTTCTCCTCCTCAAGGAACGCTCTCTGAAATCAATAATCTGTTCTGGAACCAAGGTCAACTGCCCTTCCTCATCCAAAGGAGGTAACTGTGATGAAGCCACAACGTTGTGCCCAAGTGCCTTTTTGAGGCGAGACACATGGAAGACATTGTGGACCTTACTACTCGAAGGTAGTTCCAACTCATAAGCCACCGCTCCAACCTTCCTAACAACTTTGAATGGTCCATAGAAGCGTGGTTTCAGCTTCTCAGCTCCACTCTTCTTAAGTGTGGACTGTCTGTAGGGCTGAAGCCGGAGGTACACCATGTCACCAACCTCAAATGAGCGCTCAACACGCTGCTGATCAGCGTACATCTTTTGCTGATTTTGTGCCATTTGAAGATTGTCCTTCAAGGATTTCAAAACATCTTGGCTCTGCTGCAACCAATCCTTGGCTTGGGGAGCTTTGCTATCGCCGAACACCAATTCAGCAAAGCTTGGAGCCTCGTAACCATAGAGGGCCATGAATGGAGACATCTTTATTGACATGTGGAAAGATGAATTGTAGCAATATTCTCCCAAGTGGAGCCATTTTACCCATGCTCTTTGCTGTTCTGAGACATAATTTCTGAGATAGCCCTCCAACCATTTGTTCACAATCTCCGTTTGACCATCCGTTTGTGGGTGATAGCTAGTGCTTGGAGTAAGCACGTACCACTCATCCTAAAAATTTCCTGCCAAAAGGTGCTTAGGAACTTGCTGTCCCTATCACTCACAATATTTTTAGGCAACCCATGCAGTCTAAACACTTCATGGAAGAACAAATCTGCAACTTGAGCTGCTGTAAATGTGCTTGTGATGGCAAAGAAATGAGAGAATTTGGTCAATCTGTCCACTACAACATAAATACAGTCTTTGCCTTGAGCCCTAGGCAACCCGGTGATGAAATCCATAGAGATACTCTCCCATTTTTGATTTGGAATGGGAAGTGGCTGCAGTAGACCAGCTGGAAGAGAGTGCTCATTTTTATTCATTTGACAAGTACTACACTCCTTGATGTGACGCTGAACATCATCTTTCAACCCCTTCCAAGAGAATCTCTCTCGAATCTGCTTGTATGTCTTGAAGTACCCTTGATGACCAGCAAGTGGACTGTCATGGAAAGTCACCAAAATCTTCTTCTTAAGTTTAGAATCAGCCACCAAGAAGATTCTTCCCTTGTAGTGGATCAACCCATCAACTACCTTGTACCTTTCATCATGAAAAGTACCTTCAATAACGCTGGTTGCAAACTGATTTTTGGCATAATCAGCAAGCAACAACTCCTTCCAATCAGCATTAAGCTCACACAATGAGCTCAAGTGAGGCCTTCTGGACAAAGCATCAGCCACAATGTTATTCTTCCCTTTGACATACTCAATGTCAAAATCGTAAGCTTGTAGCTTACTCACCCACTTCTGCTGTCTCTCATTCAAGTCCTTCTGATGCATAAAGTGCTTGAGACTGTTGTGATCAGTTTTGACCACGAATTTACTCCCCACCAGATACTGTCTGAACTTGGCTAATGCGTGCATGATTGCAAGCATTTCTTTATCATAGATAGAATAGGTCCTTTCAACCCCTCTTAATTTTCTGCTTTCAAATACAATTGGATGCTTCTCTTGCATCAAAACAGCCCCAATACCTTCTCCTGATGCATCACACTGTAACTCAAAGGGTTTGGAGAAATCTGGTATGGCCAATACAGGACAAGAACTCATGATTCTCTTGAACTTATCAAACACACTCTGAGCTTTTTCTGACCACATGAAAGCCCCCTTTTTAGTGAGGTCAGTAAGAGGAGCAGCACTTTGAGAATACCCCTTTACGAACCTTCTATAGAAGCCACAAAGACCCAAGAATCCCTTCAAATGAGTCAGATTTTCTGGAGGTGGCCAATCTACTATAGCCTTGATCTTTTCTGGATCAACCTTCACCCCTTTAGCGCTGATTATGTGGCCAAGGTAGAGCAGCTCCTTCATTCCAAATTCACATTTGGACTCTTTTGCAAACAAACTTTCTGATTCAAGAATGCTAAGCACTTCCTCCAAGTGCTTGAGATGTTCCTCCCACGTCTTGTTGAAGATGAGAATATCATCAAAGAAAATTAACACAAATTTCCTCAACTGTTTTTGGAAGACTCTGTTCATGCAAGACTGGAAAGTGGCGGGAGCATTAGTCAAGCCAAAGGGCATGACTAGGAACTCGAAATGACCATAGTGGCATCTGAATGCCGTCTTCTCAACATCTGAGCCCCTCATCCGGATTTGATAGTAACCCGATCTCAAATCAATTTTGGAGAAGAATTTAGCACCATGTAGCTCATCAATGAGCTCATCGATCCGAGGAATAGGATACCGATTTTTTATTGTGCTTTGATTCAAGGCACGATAATCTACACACATGCGGATGGTGCCGTCTTTCTTCTTCACAAGAACTACAGCTGAAGCAAAAGGACTTTTGCTAGGGCGAATGAAGCCCATCTCCAGGAGTTCTCTTATGTTCTTCTCAATTTCATCCTTCTGCTTCTTAGGATATCTATACGGTGTTGTAATGACTGGTTTGGCCCCTTCCTTAAGTTCAATAACATGCTCAGCACCTCTTTCTGGTGGTGGCCCAGGTGGTAGATCAGCAAACACCTTACTCCTTTTGGTGAGTATGGATTGAATATCAGGAGGATATTCCCTCTTGGTCTCAACTGGACTGGCAGGAAGAACCATGCATTCCGCAGCCCACTCCACTTGGTCATGTCTAATCAGCCTTTCCATCCTTTTGAAAGAAACTATACGAGGACCACCATTAGACATTCCTCTCAAAACAACTCTCTTGCCCTCAGATTGGAACTTGAGCTCCATTGTTTGTAGGTTGAGAGAGATTTCACCCAGTGAGCGTAACCATTGTATGCCCAAAACTGCATCTGTGTCACCAATAGTAACCACATAGAAGTCATCTTTGACTTCATAGTTTCCCAACTGCAAAGACATGTTAGGAACTCTTCGTGTGCAGGAAATGTGAAACCCATCAGCCACCATGACTTTGAAGCCTTCAAATTCTTCAGTTTTGAGACCTCTCTTTGCAACCACACCTTCATCAATGAAGTTATGCGTTGCACCAGTATCAATTAATGCAACAATACGATGGCCTCCAACTCCACCACGAACCTTGAAAGATTCGTTCTTTTGGAAACTAGAGAGTTGGGCAATAGGGCCCCCAACTCCTTGTTCATGATCGGACTCTTCTGTGGCTCTTTCATCCTCGCTGTCCCCAAAATAAGACTGCTGATCAGACATATCAGATGCTGATTCATAATCTGAATAGGTTCCCATTTGATTATAACGCCCTCTTCCAGGACATCTATGGCCTTTAGTCCAAGGCTCTAAACATGTGTAACATTTGCCCTCCTTTCTGAGCTGTTCACGTTGCTCTTCAGTCAATTTAGGTGGGAACTTCTTGTGCTGATTAGAAGAATGTCTTCTATCCTTATCCTTCTTGTGGCCAAAAGGCTTAGGCGGAAATTTAGGCCTAGGAGCTGATAACTCCATACTACGAGCCTTCTTGATTGCCTCATCAAGACTTGGTGGATCGAAAGCTTTAACCCATCCTTTCAAGGGTTCAACCAAACCTTCAGAAAACAAAACAACCAATCTTCTTTCGGTGATGTTGGGCACCATCACGGAAAGCCTCTGGAAATCAGCAATGTAAGAATCCAAGGAGCCATGCTGTTTGAGTTGTGCAAGCTCGCGAAATCTTACTTCAGGATCCTTAGTGTCGAACCTTTCAATCAGCTTGTTGGTGAATTCTCCATAGGTTCGAATAAGGTTATGGCCAAGAGTGACCAAACCATGGTACCACCACTCATGGGCAGCTCCTTCTAAATGGAGTGTTGCAAACTTGATGGCATCTTCTTCTGGCATGGGACGAAGTGAAAGGTAGTTGTCTAACTTCTGAACCCATGATCTTGCTGAACACGTATCACTTCCATCGAAGTGAGCCAATGTTACCTTCCCTAAGGCTTGATGGAAATCAGTTCTAGGAGCCCAATTAGCTCGGTTATCAACTCTTCTTCCTTGTCTTCTGTCCCTCTGATTCAAGAATTGATCAAAGGACCATTGGTTCCTAAGATCAGGGGGTAGGGTAGCATACTCCATATAGGCTTGTCGGGCATCGTCTACCAAGGGAACGGGAGCTTCAACTGGTTGTTCTTCTCTTGGAGTGAATGTAGGAAAGAGCGGTCTAGAGGCTGATCCGCTAGAGATGGCATCATGCTGTCCAATGGTTCTACTACCTCCATTACCATTGTTTCCATTATGCCCGTTGTTTCCATTGACACCACTGCTTTCTCCTGTAGCATGGTTTTGATTCGGAATATGGTTCTGAGTAGCTTGCTGATCCATTTTAGCAAGTAATCGAGACATCATCTCAATCATTCCATCAAACTTCTTTTCCATCCTTGCATCCTTCTCTTCCATGGCTGTCCTAAGATTATCTGACATGTTCTCAACTGTTTTACCCGTATCCACTGTTATTCCAGTTTCTCTCAAAGCCTCTGAAAAAGTATCTGCTTCTGGCACTGACGGAAGCTGTATCTGTTGTCTTCTGGCCTGACCTCTGGTGAAGTATCTGCAATCACTGTCACTCATCTGACCACTGAATCACTGTTGGGCACAGGTTGGCAGAATCATGGCTCTGATACCACTGTAATGAACCGGACCAATTTTTTTTTGTTTTTTCATAAAAGATTACAATGCAACATGCACCCGTTAAGGTTAGCATAAACCAAAACGATGCAGAAAGTAACTCTAACCAGAATGTACACCAGGATCCCGATGCGGGCAAGGTGTGAGCATTGGTCAGAGGATCTCAAAGTAAATCTGAACAAGAACTCTAACCAGAGATGCGCCGGCGAACGACGAGCATTCGGTCAGAGGATCCCTATCTATTGCAATACTGAAAATAGCTCAACACCAAGTATGTGCTACTCGATCCGTGAAGGATAGGAGGCGACCATATGGCGGAGACTTAGGAAATTACAATGCAAGAAAGTAAAAGGCGGCAAGCCAGCCTCTTCCACTTATTCAGTGGGAATGTACAATTCAGAGAAATGAGAGATAAGATATGAAAATGCTGTTAGTACTACTAGCAGCTTACAATAAGATAGAACAATCTCGTAAACTGAAGTTTTTATGTCTTTTCAAGCTGCAGATGATTAGTAAGCCTTCACAATATCAAACTTGATTTCCAATACTCTAATTTCAACCAAGGAACAACTTTCTTAAATCTGCTGTATCAGACCTGCACATAGAATGATGAAAATCTGCAACATAATAGCCATTAAATTGCTCATAACTTGCTCATAACACTTCCTAATGGCGTGAGACAAAGAGCAGAATGTTCTAAAGACAAAGGCGCCCCCAAAGAACCCTTAAAACCTCACCAAACAGCCCCTATTTATTTTGCACACAACCCAAGACACTTCTCAAATGGTACGGCCCACTAGTAGGGGCGATTTTGCAAGGAAAAATCAGAAACTTCGTTTTAAATTCCACAAATTTGCAAGAAGGGTCGCCCCTTAGAGACAAGATGATTTAGCCAACACCCAGAACAATATCTTTTTGTATTTTTGAGTTTGAATGAAAACTTGCTACAGCTATGCAACATCAGCAACACTAAAATATGACAAAATGCTTGAACATCATCACTAAATGCAATAGAACTCAACTACAATGCAAAACTACCAATGACAGCTAACCTCTCAACTAGTTGCTATCTCTCAAGCAAGAAGGTGAGCAAATGCTAGGAGGTGTGCTTTCCTCGAAGCGAGTGCCTGAAGTCAATCCAGCAGCATAACGGTGTAGTAGACAGAAGATGCCAAATGAAGAGCTGAGGCCTGAATATATAGACGAGAGAGAAACATCTAGAAGCTTCCAGAGGGCGCCCAAAACCCTAATTTCAAATTCACCTTTTCCCTCCAAGAGATGGCGTCCATTTTCACTTTTGCTTATTTCACATTTTAAAATAAAGTCAAACCTTCATATAGGCGTCCTTTTTCAAAAGCTCAATATTTGACTTTATAAAATATAACTTATTCCTCCATGGCGCCTAGACCCTTAAAGTCCCTCTTTTAAAACAACTTAAGTTGTGCTTGCTATACAAAAGGGTCATATAATATTAAAATATAATATTATAAGAAAATTACTTATCTCACCGAGAATAATGCGCCCAAGGCCAAAAACTGAAATGTCAGCTGAAACAACTGAAGAAGATGACCAACTGAACTGAACCCCAACTGCCCACTGCCAAAAATAGAATTTACTAAAAATAGTAAATTCGCGAAGTTGCCCGGAATGCCAAACTGAACACACCACTGCGAAGCTCTCTGAAAACCCAGAAAGAATCAAATGAAGCAAACTCCAAGCAACAACCTCCTCAAAACAAAAGGAAACCCTAATTTCACCATCATACGACCTCGGTCTCGTGAATAGGCCAACGGTCAGCAATCCTTTGTTGAGAGAGGGACATTACATATTCTGATTATGGATCAGAATCTGATTCGTCTGATCAGCAATACGAATCAGCAAGCAGTGAAGGTGAAGAAGTTCAAGAAGACAAGTCCGAAGAGGTTGGAGATAGTAGTGCTTTTGCACAACTATCCAGTTTTCAAAAGAATGAATCTTTTAGGGTTCATGGAGTTGTAAATTCACAAAGGATAGTTGCCCTAATTGATACTGGAGCAACTCACAATTTTATTGATGAAGGGCTAGTTGCTAGAAAAGGTTTAAAGACTGAAAATTTTGATGGTTTCAAAGTAATGGTTGCGGATGGTTTCACTATGTCTTGCACAAGGAGAATTCCTAATCTATCTTTGCAATTAGGGAATCATGAAATTAAGGATGATTTTTATGTGGTGGGTATAGGAGACACTGATGTTGTGTTGGGCATACAATGGCTGCGATCTCTTGGTGAGATCACATTGAATTTGCAAACCATGGAGCTGAAATTTCAGTCTAATGGAAGGAAGGTTGTTTTAAGAGGGATGTCAAATGGAGGCCCTCGAATTGTTTCTTTGAAAAGGATGGAAAGGCTGATCCGCCATGATCAAGTTGAATGGGCTGCTGAATGTATGGTTTTACCAGCTGATCCGGTTGAGGAAAAAAGGCAATATCATCCTGATATTCAAGCCTTACTTTCAAAGAAAAGTAAAGTCTTTGGAAGCTTACCTCCTGGAAGACCTCCTGAAAGAGGTTCTGAACATGTGATTGAATTAGAAGAAGGAGCAAAACCAGTCATTACTACACCTTACCGCTATCCAAAGAGGCAGAAAGATGAAATTGAAAAGGCCATCAAGGAGCTGTTGGAAAGTGGTTTTATTAGACCAAGCAAGAGTCCATTTGCCTCAGCAGTAGTGCTGGTCAAAAAGAAAGATGGTACAATGCGTATGTGTGTTGACTATCGCGCATTAAATCAGAAAACCATCAAGAATAGATATCCTATCCCTAGGATTGATGAGCTTATTGATGAGCTCCATGGGGCAATGTTCTTCTCAAAGATTGATCTTCGTTCAGGATATCACCAAATCAGAATGAGGGAGGAGGATATAGAAAAGACAGCATTTAGATGCCACTTTGGGCATTTTGAATTTCTTGTCATGCCTTTTGGTTTGACAAATGCTCCAGCCACATTCCAATCTTGTATGAACAAGATTTTTAGACAGCAGTTGAGGAAGTTTGTGCTCATCTTCTTCGACGATATTCTCATATTCAGTAAGTCTTGGGAAGAGCACCTTAAGCATTTGGAAGAAGTGCTTACCATTTTAGAGGCGGAATGTCTATTCGCCAAAGAGTCAAAGTGTGAATTTGGGATGGAAGAACTTTTATACCTTGGCCACATTATCAGCTCAAAGGGTGTGAAAGTGGATCCAGAAAAGATAAGGGCCATTCTTGATTGGCCAACTCCTAAGACTATTTCTCATTTGAGAGGTTTTTTAGGGTTATGTGGATTCTATAGAAGATTTGTAAAAGGTTATTCTCATCAAGCTGCACCTTTGACAGATCTTACAAAGAAAGGAGCTTTTCTTTGGACTAAGCAAGCACAAGAGGTTTTTGATAAGTTTAAACAAATCATGAGTTCGTGTCCAGTATTGGCACTTCCGGATTTCTCAAAACCTTTTGAATTACAATGTGATGCTTCAGGAGAAGGAGTTGGAGCTGTCCTAATGCAAGACAAACATCCTATTGTCTTCGAGAGTAGAAAGTTGAGAGGGGCAGAAAAAACTTACTCTATTTATGACAAAGAGATGCTTGCTATCATGCATGCTTTGTCTAAATTCCGTCAATACTTGGTGGGAAGTAAATTTGTTGTTAAGACTGATCACAACAGTCTTAAACATTTCATGCGCCAAAAGGAATTGAATGAAAGGCAGCAAAAATGGGTAAGTAAACTCCAAGCATATGACTTTGACATTGAATATGTCAAAGGAAAAAATAATATAGTTGCTGATGCACTTTCTAGAAGGCCTCATTTGCAGTCAATTTGTGAGTTATCAGCAGATTGGAAAGAATTAATTGCTGCTGATTATGTTAAAAATCAGTTTGCAACCAGCTTGTTAGAAGGTCAATTGGTTGATGGAAGGTATAAGTTGGTTGATGGATTAATTTATTATAAAGATAGAATCTTTTTAGTACAAGAATCTAAGCTTAAGAAAAAGATTCTACAAGCTTTTCATGATGTTCCCCTTGCTGGTCATCAAGGGATTTTCAAGACTTACAAGCAGATTCGTGAACGATTCACTTGGAAAGGTTTGAAAGATGAAGTCTTGAATTACATTAGAGAGTGTCCTACTTGTCAAAGGAATAAAAATGAACACTCTTTTCCTGCTGGTTTACTTCAGCCCTTGCCTATTCCAAATCAGAAGTGGGAAAGTATTGCCATGGATTTTATCACGGGGTTGCCCAAGGTGCAAGGACGTGACTGTATATTTGTTGTGGTTGATAGACTAACGAAATTTGCTCATTTCTTTGCTGTTACCACTTCATTTACAGCAGCTCAAGTGGCTGAGTTGTTTTTTAGAGAGGTGTTCCGTTTGCATGGGTTGCCTAAAACAATTGTCAGTGATAGGGACAGCAAGTTCCTAAGTGTTTTTTGGCAGGAGATCTTCAGATTGAGTGGGACAGTGCTTACTCCAAGCACAAGTTATCACCCACAAACAGATGGGCAATCAGAAATTGTTAACAAGTGGTTAGAGGGCTACCTAAGGAACTATGTTTCAGGACAGCAGCGAGCTTGGATTAAATGGCTTCATTTAGGAGAGTATTGTTACAACTCTTCTTATCACATGTCAATTAAGATGTCTCCTTTTAAGGCTCTTTATGGTTATGAGGCTACTAACTTTGTTGATCTAGTGTTTGGTGATAGTAGAGCCCCACAGGCTTTGGATATGTTGCAACAAAGCCAGGACATCTTGAAGACTCTTAAGGAAAATCTGCAACAAGCTCAGAATCAGCAGAAGTTATACGCTGATCAGCAGCGTGTGGAAAGGTCTTTTGAAGTTGGGGACATGGTCTATTTGAGGCTTCAGCCATATAGACAATCTTCTCTCAAGAAGAGTGGTGCAGAAAAGTTAAAGCCACGCTTTTATGGTCCTTTCAAAATCACCAAAAGGATTGGTGAAGTTGCTTATGAGTTGTAACTTCCAGCTGAAAGCAAAATACATAATGTTTTTCATGTGTCTCGCCTCAAGAAGGCAATTGGACACAATGTGGTGGCTACATCAGAATTACCTCCATTGGAGGAGGAAGGTCATTTAGTGTTGATTCCAGAACAGATCCTTGACACTAGAGAACGTTCTTTGAGAAGAAGGACAATCAAAGAATATTTGGTGAGATGGAGGAATTTGCCTATTGAAGATGCTACGTGGGAAGGTGAACAGATTTTGTTGCATCCATCTTTGCAGTTGCTTGGGGACAAGCAATTTCGAGGAGGGCGGACTGTAATGTCCCCTTCTCATCAGTGATCAGCATTGGCATTCTTCAGTCTATTCCGGAACCCGTAGACTGGAATGAGGTGGAAATTAGGGTTTCATGGGCTTGGCTTTTGTAGCATTTCATTTTATTTACTATTTTTAGTAAATGATGGTTGTGGCAGTATGCAGTTGGTTGTCTTCAGTCTTCTCTTCAGTGAGCATATTATTGGTTGTTTCAATATCTTCCTCTCAAGCCTTATTTGTTGAAATTTACTAAGTATTGGCATAAGTGTTATATTTTTCAATTGACCCCTTGGCCTAAGGATACAACTTGCAAGTTGTTTTAAAAAGGGGACTTGAAGGGTACGCCTTGTCATAAGGTGATATTAATATTTTATATTTTTGAATTTATGCTTGGAGGAAAGTGGACGCCACTTTATGAGGAATATATTTTATGAAATTTGAAAATAAGGAGAATTCAAATGGTTGTCTTTTGGCGTGCCAATTGAGGAAGTTGAAGAGTTTCTCATTTCTTATAAAATGAAGACATGACTCCAGCATTGGATATCCATCAATTACCTTATTGTTATGCTGTCAAAATGACTATGGACATTTTGCTATTGCTTCGAGGATGCTACCTCCTAGCCCTTTCCCAATTTCGTGTTTGAAATACAACACCTAGTTGGAACATTGCTACTTCTCACATCAGACTAGCAGATTGAGCAACAAAGGTTGAGAATTTTGGTGAATTTTACAGTTTTGGATTTTCTGGTTTTGCTACAGCTGAAGCTGTTTTCTGTTCATAGCTTGTGGAGTGATTTTATTTCAGTTCTGGGTGTTTGTGCAATCTGATTGTTGACTTGAGGCGCCAACTTCCACCAAAAATCAGATTTTAAATTGAAGTTGTTGATTTTATAATGCAAAATCGATTTTCTCAAGGGGCCGTACTTTTTCATTGCATTGGGAATTGTGCCAAAAATAAATGAAGGCGATTTGCTGCTGTTTCTCCCTCCTGATTTGGACGCCTATCTTCTGAGATGCAATTGCAACAAATTTCAATCAATTTGGAGGTGAAATGAGTGAGTTATGAGTTTTTTACTGTTTTCCAGTTTGCTGTTCTAAATTTCCAGAACTCAGGAATTTGCATCAGATTTACCAGTTTCCAGTTTAATCACTTTTTCAGTCATTGGAAAGCAAAGAACATTGTTAGAATTCATTCTTATATCCATATCTCACTTCTCTATCATTGTAATTCATTTATTTGCAGTTATGTTGAAATTGTAAGGTTCTGATTAGTAGTACTAATCTAACCGTTATTATTGCTGCAACTATTTGATTTAATTCTCATTAAAGTCCCCTGGATGGTTTACTGCCAGTGTGGTTAACTTTGTTTGTAAATCTTGTACCCACTTAAGTGGTGAATCCCCACAGTTCTGTGGATGCCCGCCGCAGCGGATGAATTGCTTTTATTTGTAATCTTTTCCCCCCACTGTTTGGTGGTAGCGTGGAATTGTTCTCATGGCTGGTTATCCGCCTATTAGTTCATAATTTCAATTTCTAGACTCCGTCATATGCTAGCACCTCGCCCTCTGTGGGATCTTGAGTGCACATTCTTGACGTTGAGTAGTTATACTATTCAAGTTCAGTTTCTTCAGTTCAAGCTTCAGCATCTTCCATTCAAGTTCAGATTTTAATTTGAGGCTAACGCTAATCATATCATCTATTGCTGGTTATTTTGTGTTATTCCTTCGAAAAAATTGGTTAGCATATTTCAATATGTATATAATACATATACCTTATATATATATATATGGCATATATATGTATAATAATAACTTGCCTGTATATATATATGTATAATGTAGCAATGCATATATATATACATATAACTGCTATATATATATATATATATCTCAAATATAACATTTGTAGACAAATATAATTATGTTGACAAAGTTTATAATAAATCGAAGTAACATATGAGACTCTGTTTTAGTGAACTGCCATCTCCGTCCAGACCCGACTCACCAAAGGATGCGATCGGCCAAGGAAGAGACACCTCCCTCTCCCACGAGCATAGAAATAGAGAAACGTTCGAATGGCCATGGAGGAAAAACAAAAACAAAAAAAGGAAAGACGTCAGAGAGAATAGGAGAATGAATCTTCAGGCAGCGGACCAGGTTTTCATTCAAGTCACCTTAGCATAAGACCTTTGGGTGGGAGTAAAAGGCCTAAATCCTCTAACATCCAAGCAACCTTGGGACCGGGCAGGTAAGGGACATTTCATTCAGATCTAAGTATTTCACATGAATATTTTAGTTAAGGTCATACGATTATGATTAGAGGCTTTGCAAACCATTTTGTGAAAGGTGACTCTTTTTCTTCGTAGTATATCTAATAATGAAGCAGAGTGGGAAGCCATAGTGGCAAGCCTTTCTTTAACTTCTTCCTTAGAGTGCAAGTGGCTCATTGTTGATGGAGATTTTTCAGTGGTTACTCAAGGGCTTAGTAAAAATGGCTTGCCCAAATTGGAAAAATAGAGGCCTTCTAAAAAAGGATTTGATGATATTTTGTTTACTCACTGTTGTCCAGAGTGCAACAAAATGGCAGATTTCTTGGCTAATGTAGGATTCGACCAAGCTCCTTTTTTGGCTTTGTGTGCAATCAATTGGATTCTTGACTTGGACTGGATAAACTTTTATACGACAATCTCCTGCCTTCACTTGCTCATTTGGGGATCAAATCCTCTAGCCTCTTTGCCAGTCAACTTCATCATGGAAGGTTTTAATTTACCATTATAAATTGTAATGGTTCCATTTATATTATTGGACGGTGGGGTGGCAGCCTCTTTTTAAGTTGAATGTTCAATTATTTTGTTGCACGGGTGAATGAGCTCACCCTCTAGCACATATGTGAAAGATAATATCTATGTTGTGCATGGGTCAT
>VDFB02193957.1:0-14252 GCA_007258455.2 Sequoia sempervirens | reverse complement strand
GAGGTTTATAACAGATTTAATACATCACATATAAGATCCCTGACAATATTGTATTACAATTTCATCAGTATGCATTCTAACCCAGAACTACTTATCAAATTCTTATACAGCACATATCCGCTTATGATCCCATTCAAGCATTTTGATTAATTCCTTGAATTAAAGCTAAAATAGAATCATACACACCACAACAGTGAGATAGATAAAACAACCCTTAGTTATTTTATTCAAAGTTCATATATGCATGTACAATGGAGAGACATGAGCTCGAATTTTCATTTAAACTCAAATGCTAGTACTGTTATACAACATTAAATCTTTATGAACTCAAAATCTGTTACAGAGTGACTCAAAACCTATATTGCATTTCTCTAAAACCATCAGACTTTACAATTCGCTCTGAAACTTCACCTAGACTCGACAAAAATTATCTAACTTGCTAACCCGTACTTCTGGCCTTGAAATCCTTACAAAAAATAGAGCAAACAAGCACCGGGCTAGAAAGTACACCTGTCACCAGTCAATTGGAGCACCTGGTGATATTCCAAAATTTGTTACAATAGTCACCACCTTGAAAAATATTCTTATTCATCATATCAACTAAGGAACGTTGATGCAAAAAACCACAAAAAAACCACACCGAGAAAGTCGTCAACACAAAATTGGAACCGTTGCAACCGCAACATTTGATCTGCCACCTGCTAGTAGTTCACTCCTTTTACTCCTCCTCAATCAAATATTTAGTTACCCAATTTTGGTACTCATCATCATTCGGCCAGTCAAAATTAATTACCTCATCCACCTTGATATTATAAGGTGTGTATTTTACCGCTACCTGATTTGCATCCCTTTCAAAAGATTCCAAAAATGAGTTGGTACTAATGATTTTGTCCATACAGCTCACCAACAAATCATAGTCTGAGTCATCACAAATTGAATTGATTTAATCATTGATGGTCTCACTTGCTTGAGTCTGCCATTGTTGAAATGACTTGATTTTCCCCTGCTCATCAATTATATCAGGTAACAATGTGTTACCCCAATCATTGAAATTCTTCACCAGCTCCCTAATCTTCCTACTCAAGTCATCTGGTAAGGTCTGAAAACCTTGCAATTATTTTACTAACACATGAGTAGGATTTAATGATTGGGGCCTATTATTTATATCAAACCTTGAGGCCTTATACATGATATCCAAATCACTGGCCCTAGGAATCCAATTTTCAATTATTGGTATCGCTACTTTGTGATCCCTATCAATATTCTTTATTGCTGCTAACAGCAAAGAATATAAAGAATGTATAGATAGCAATTTGCTATCAACCTTTTCATTTAAATGCCTCAAAATAGTAGTAACAATTTCTTTTTGATTTAAGAGAGATCCCTCCTCACTTTTTTTAATGATGCCTACAATTTATCAATTTTTTGCAAGAGTTGCTTCTTTGTAGGATCGACAGAGCACTTTGTTTCTTCTTCAACTTCCTCTAAAGAAAGGGTGAGGACAGGATTCTGACTGGGAGATCCTGGTGTGGAAACAATTGGAGAAGCAAGAGGCACTGACCCTACTATGGAAGGTAATGTACTAGTTCCTGAAGCACTTGATGTCTCCCCAATCTACTTATACCTAAACCTCTCCACTTTAGTTTGCAACTCAACATTTTTCTGCTGCATCTTGTTGTACTCCTCAATCAAAAGGTTATATTTTTCCATTAAGCCTTCCTTTTAGCCTCCCTTTCAACAAATTTTTAGCCAATTTGGCCACATTCACAGCCAAATTAGTGGTCTCAAGTATTGAGGTCTCTCAAGCTTCATTATCAATCCTCCCTTGAAATTTGATTTAATATCAGCAAACACCCTGTTTTCTCCTTTGTGGGGCCACGCCCAAATTCGCCGTGAGTTTCATATTCCCTCACTCAAAGCGCGTAGTTTGCAATGCCGCCTCCCACCTCTTCTTCAGAAGTTTTGAAAGGGATTCTTAGACTTCATAATAGCATTAGCATATTGTATCTACAATGTCCCATTCAGAAAATTAATACACCACCGGGACTCTCACCAGCTTTCTTCCTCCTTCTTCAGAGTGATATTCTTGAATTCTTCCATTAATCTCGTAATTTACCTCCTCACATGCCCTCCCTCGGTCTCCGACCTATCAGGCCTTAGTTCTCTTCTCTGCCTACATTTATCTTGATACTCTTCAAACTTCATCCTCCATACCAATTGCAAGAATACATGATTTTTTACAAATGTATTGTCATCTAGAAACTCCTTGCATGCCTCCATTCTTGCATCTTGTACACTTTTACCTTTCATATCTAAATCAGATAAAACTAATTCAGCTGGCCTAGGAGGGGAAGGCATACCAAATTCCATGTCTTGATCAGTAACAATAATCTCATCCATCAGATCCTCCTGTGGTTGATCAATTCTTTGCCTCTTAGGGCTTGGCTCGGATGGTGGTGATGAAGGATTGTCTTCTGGTGATGATTCTAAATCAATAATTTTGATTTCCCTAGGCACATTGAATTTTGGACTTGGTTGTGGAGGCACTTTCATAATCTATTTTCCTTTTCTATCCACTTCTTCTTCATCACTGCTACTATCCTTTTTCCTCTTGTAAATGGGCCACCTTTCTGTAGGCTGGTATGCTGGCCTTGTTTCAATTGGTCTGGTACCTTGCTCTTGTACACCCAGACTCAATTCTAAATTTATCTTTTTTGTCCTCAATGTGCCCATAATTTTCTTGAAGTTTCCCATCAGAAAATCAATTTTCTTATGGTGGGGACTGAACTCTAACAATGGATCATATTTCAGATCCATTTTATGCACAACATCTAGTAGCTTACCATAAGCTATCCATTTCTCCTTGTTCAACTCATGTCTATTCAAATCAAATTCATTTCTAATCAAGTCTTCAGGGAAATTGAACTCATGCACAAATTTTCCAACTTTTATTCTTTGTCTGAAAAGAGCAAAGAAACCCTCAGGATCATGTTTCCGCTTTGGTCCACACCTCAAATGGTAATCATTAAAGAAATTATCAAAATGTGTCCAGCCTCCCTTTGAAAATACAAAATCAGACACCACTGTATAATTTGGGAAAAATGTTTCCTTATCCCTTCCAGTGAGGTTGTCCTCATGAATACAACCTATCTGCCACATAACTTCTGCAAATCTCACTCTTGGCGGCACATTGTATGGCAGTATATGAGGGACTCCCTAAAAACCATATACTCTCAAGACAGTGCTGACTGGGTATGGGATAATGTCACCCCAGTTATGGTAAACCTTCAATTCTGGCTTTCTCTCCTTTGGCCTGAGGAAATCATGTAATTCCTCAAGGATCCTAGGTATATTCACCATTAATCTAGCCCTTAATCTGGAAGCAAAACAATTATCAAATTGCACATAACTAGTGTTTTCCTTATTACAAGATAAATCTGCAGCCCATATCTGTACTGACAATCTTTCTCCATCAATTGATTGCCTTAATTTCATCCTCTCAGAGAAAAAGTCAGCATTCTTAAACAAAAACATATGCATTAGCATAGAATACCAAAAGAATTGAGTGTTGGTATCATTGTTTTGCAGCTTTGACAACCCTTCATACATCCTCTCAGCCAAGAAAGAAGCAAAGTCATAGGTCACAAAGAAGTTAGGGTGTAGTATTTGCACCCCCATGAACATATAAGCAATGGGAATTATCGTACCAGGACTGAAACCCAAAATCTGACATAAAAAATAGAAAGTGGCCAGGAAATGGTTTGCAAAACAATTTAATTTGAAAGGTTCCTGGTCACTAGGGCTGATATGAAATTTTGAACCTCTTGCCCTAGCCAGATGAGGTGGAAGCAACCTTGCTCTAAAAAAAGATTTCATCTTTGCATACTCCTACTTCATTTCCTAAAGGTTGATAGGAACCAAGTCTTTGCTCGGTTTAGTCAAGTCAAAAATATGTTGGACCTCTTCTCTGTTAATGCTCAATAGAACCTTTCCACCATTGTCCCTAATTATCCGTGTAACAGGGTCATATCTCGCAACCACTTCCCCATGTGTCGACATCGAATACATTTGGTACCTACCAGCTCCCCATCATACATCCATCCATTTGAAAAGGGTGAGGTAAATTCCTCCTGTCCGCATCACAATTCTGGAACAATTCCGCCAGTGAGGGGAACCATACCATTACCGTTAAGCAATGAACAACCCTTCCCCTGTGATTTTCCTCAGATTAGGACCAATCCCTTCCTCCTACTTTTCACTTTTAAATAAGGAAATTTGATCCAGAAATCATCACACAGTTTTAGTTTCAAATATTCATCAGCCATACGTTACTTGGTGTTTTGTACTCCCTAATAAACTAGGGCTTCTTTACAACATTAGTAATTTTAGAGCATAGGACTAACCAGATAGAAATGGAGAAACACCTGCACTTCTCTCTTGGCTAACCATAATTAAACTATAGCCCCAACACATTCATCAATGCCGCAGCACATCCATCTAATCCTTTCCCAAAATTCAAATGCAAAATGGAATCGGGAGGCACAACAAAAATAAACTCATGGCTCTATTCGCAGAACTCCCAAATTTTGGCTATAGAAACTCACAATTCTACCTTTGGCTCTAAAACTGCTCCGCAAAATAGTTGAATGCTTTGTGATATAGACCAAGCAGGAAAATTGATTTTATTGTTGATCAAATCATGCCAGCAAGTGTCTCATCCTCCATTAAAGCTCAATTTTGCGTTGCACGAACAACTCCAACCATATTTGATGCAGATTTAAATTCGAGTCGTCGATTCTTCAGCTTGATCAAATCATCGACGACCACCTTCAAAAAAAATTGACACAATTAGAAACACGACGATAAGAGGCCCACCTTACCATACACTATGAAGGAAGTCCACGTGGCGGTTTCCTGCGATATCGCAATGTTGAAAATTCTGATCGCGCGATGGCGGGCAACTGTTGATCCTGAGCATCAATGATCTTGTTCCTTTAACACAGTCGCCAACCATGTCGTTAACCTTCAAGCAGCTTTTTCAGCGAGATTATAACATATCCGTCGATTTAGAACATGTGCGTCTCGAGAACACTTTAGTAATCCGCCCCTTAATATATTTAAAGCCAGCTAGTGTTTCCTTTACTCTTTAGGCTTCATCGGATGAGACACGTGGTGCCCGCCCGTGATTTCGCAATCAACCCAAGCACCATTGCGGGATGGTGGGGAACGACTTAGATCAAATGGAAGTTGGTCAGCGATAACGCAAATTTGATCCCCTGGATAGGACTTGTGGCGCTCGCCTGTGATTTCGCGATCCTTCAATTCCCGATCACGGGATGGTGAGCACCGTTGATATCTTGAAGAAATAGATCAATGGCAGCACTAAATCAACCCTTGCAAAATAAAACATTCATTAAAAGGAGAAGTGGACATTACTAGGTGGATGACAAACAACAACATAAGCTATTTTTTAAAAGATGAAACGCAGGGCCAATCGAGACTTAGGAAATAAAACCCTATGGAGGAAATAAAGTATTAAAATCAAAGTTGGGTTTTAATTTTAATCCGGTGACGTAAGCCTAAGCCATTAACCCCAGTGGTCATGTCGCCGATGGCTTAGCCAAAGCATTTCATTAAATACTAACCGTGCAATGTGTAGGTTTTTCAGATTCAAAGATATGGGAGAAGATCTCGATCGTACCCCGCCAACTCGTAGACTTAAGGTGTCGCCCTGTTATTTGGCACGAGGTCAGCAAAAGGCAGATGTGTGTCCTGTATGGAATGTGGGGCCCAATCTCCACTATTGATCTCATAACCCATGGTTTTAGATCGACAACCAAGATCAAAAGCTAATGTAAATCTCTATTGTTCCCTGCTAGCTCGTAGGAGGAAGATGAAGGTTGGTTAAAAGCCGTGAGGTCGACGAGATTGCGATGCGTAGCTCCAGCCATTCAGTTTGCAAAGTGCATAAGACTTTCCGACATGGATTAATGTTATTTTTCATGAGGAAGGTGAACGATGCTTCGTTGGATTTCAAACCAAGTTAGCCTGAGATAAATCATTTGATCTGCCAACTCTTCAGGAGATCAGCGGGCAGTATTCAAAGTTGGAAAATGACACATGGTGGTTGTTTTATCGTACAACTGCTGAAGCATTAATGAATTATTCCTTGCTTGTGTAGTCACGTCAATCTCAATCTATGTGAAGATGTTGTTGGAAATCATGAAGGGTGATCTGTGGATTCTCATGCAGCTCTAGTTAAACGGTGATAGTACATACGCTGCTAAATTGCCATGTTTGCACATGCATTTTTACTAAGCATTGATGAAGGTTGCCATTACCTTGCATAATAAATACAAGAGGAATTAACTATTAATAGTGTCATTCTTGTAGTAGTTAGAGCACTTTGTGGGCTGAGTCTAATCAAGTTTGAGTGCTTGTCTGATAAGAGAAAATGAGTAAGTCAGTAAGGAGGTCTGTTTGTTTGAGCTCACAAAAGCTTGGTCCTGCTATTCAGGAAGGTGCTTTGGTTGACAAGCCCAAGCTTGTGCCCACTAGATGCAGTAGAAGGTTGCAATTCCAGGACGTTGCTACTCAACTAGTAGATGACAAAGGCAAGTAGTCGGTGTTCTCTATTACTAATGTCGGTAGGAAAATAAGGTATGGGCATGGCTCCTCTGGATGCCAACACTCACCCATTGACCTTACAAGCAACACTTCTGATGATGTAACCGAGACCGACTCCAACTACTGTCGGTATTTAGCTCGCTTCAATCACGATCTTCCCTTTGATGAGGAAGTGATATATGTGGTGCCATTGGCTATTAAAACCCCAAGCGGACGAACTAGAACCGTATTGGGCAAGGACAAGAAAGAAGAAGAGGCTGAGGGTCTACTGTATTGGGCAACAACTAGAAGCGGGTGTGTATACCGGGGTCTGAGTGTTGGTAAGGGCAGGGTGGCGAGTACATAAGAAGTTGTTGTGGTGCCTTCGTGGCAATTTGGTTGCCTATTTTTTTTGCGTGGATAGCGACAAAGGGGATTTTGATGACAATTTGTGTTCCCTTTTCTTTTAGCTTTCCCCAGTTCATGCACTATGTTTTGTAGATTCAATGTGTGGGAAGTTTTGAAATGAAAGTCAAATGCAATGGATATTTTGTTCAAATAAAAATTTGTGGTGAAATTACATTTGAGCCCAAAGCTTGTTGCTCCCTTATCATATAAAAGGGAACTCAAGGCTCATTTGTAGGGAGAGAACTGCTGGAAATCTCTAGCTACGTTTTGAGTTGAATATATGGGTAGAAAGATATATGTCTTCTGACGAGGAAGTGATATCTGTGGTGCCATTGGTTGTTAAAACCCCAAGCAGACAAAATAGAATAAATAGCTTGTTTTGAGTTTTGGATGAATATATGCAAATTATCTTAAATTGTATGCAGATATGACTTATAAGCATGAATAAACGTATAATTCTAACATATTTTCTCTCCTTATGTGGATTTGAGTGAATTTTGAAATGAAAATGTTAATGATGTTGTCATTTTTCTTTGAGAATTTGTCTAATTGTGTGTCTATGTTTTTGCTTTGATTCAATAAAACTAAATTAAATGCTTAAAATGGAGCCTAAGTTTACAATGATTTAATTACAAAGATTTGATAAGTAGTAATATATCAGAATTGAGCTCCATAATGCAAGCAAGGTATTATATGAGTAGTCCATTCTATTAAATTCTTGGTCATTTCTTTTGCTAACCGTAAATGGGTAACTAAATATTTAACTGGACGTAAGAATAAAAAAGAATAATATGTAAATGGGTCACTCACTCACTCCCTCTATCTCTCTCCCCTTAACCCTAAACCCTTAACCCTTAAACTCTAAACCCTTAATATTAGGTGTGTATTAAAACATTATAAAAGTATAAATTTTTGGAGTTCTATTAGAAATTGAATGATAAATGACGATGAATGGGAAAATCTAAGGAAATTTAATATTTTCAACTAAAAAGTTAGAGTTCAATTAGGATTAGTGTTCA
This sequence comes from Sequoia sempervirens, assembly GCA_007258455.2. Taxonomy (NCBI): domain Eukaryota; kingdom Viridiplantae; phylum Streptophyta; class Pinopsida; order Cupressales; family Cupressaceae; genus Sequoia; species Sequoia sempervirens. The sequence continues at coordinate 6,219 of VDFB02193957.1, read as the reverse complement.
CTTAGGGTTAGGTTTAGGGTTCAATTAATGTTCAAGTTGGGTTAGGATTGAGGATGAGGTTGGGGTTTAATTAAGGTTATGAATTCAATAAGAGTTCAAATAGGGTCAAGGATAAGGTTAGGGTTGGGGTTAAGGTTCAATTAGGATAAGAATTAGTGTTAGGGTTAGGATTAGAGTTCAACTATAGTTCAAAGTTAGGGTTATGGTACAATTAGGAGTAGTGTTCAATAAATGTTCAATTAGGGTTAATAATTAATCAAGGTTAGTTTTAAAGTTCAATTAGGGTTTGGGTTAGGGTTGGGATTATGAATCAAGTAGGTTTGGGTTAGGTTTTGATTAGAGTTAGGTTTAGGGTTTAGTTAGAGTTAGGGTTAGGGTTAGAGGTAGAATTCAATTATGCTTAGTGGTCAATTACAATTAGATTTAGTGTTGAATTAGGGTAAGGGTTAGAGCCCAAATAGGGTTTGGGTTTAACTAGGGTTAGGATAAATAAATACACACTAATATATATATTATGGATTTGAGGGAAAATATTAAAATATTTATATATATAGAAAAATTTAAATGCAAGGGATTCAAGTACATACCTTTGCTTTTGTTAATGTTGATGAAGATACAAATCTTGATGAAGTGCCAAATTTGATGACATGATATAAAAAACTAGAATATCTTTGCTCTAAGTGGCACTTGAAATTTTGTACAAAACTATAACTAACTCTATGTCAAATTTGTGACTTTGGACCTATTTTGCATCAATAAATATGAGCTTTGACACATGCCTCCTAATCTAGCATACAATATGTACTTAAATGCTCAAAATAGTTGGGAGTAGTGTTGAGATTGGTGGATCTTTGGGAAGGTCCAATGTTTCACCTTTGTATCTCTCCCTATAGATAGAGGTAGAGATGAATATAGAATGAGAGAGGAAAAGGGATAAAAATAGATAGATATATAGAGAGAGATAGAGGGAGAAATAAATATAGAGAGATAGGGATATATATATATATATATATATATATATATATATATATATATATATAGAGAGAGAGAGAGATGGAAAGATAGAGATATAAGGAGATATATAGAGAGAGAGAGAGAGAGAGATAAGTAGAGAAATACAAATAGAGATGGAGAGGGAGATAGAAATAGAAATAGGGGGCGATAGAGAGAGAGAAAGAGAGAGAGGGAGAGATAGATAAATGGGAAGAGAAAGACATAGACATTGAGATATATAGGAAGATAAAGGGACAAATAGGTTGAGATATGAAGATAGATAGGGGTATAGGGAGGAGCAAGAGATCGTGGAGAGATGGGGAGAGATAGAGAGAGGGAGGGAGAAGGAGAGAGATATGTAGAGGAGGGAGAGATAGAAGATGGGGAAGAGGGAGATATATGTAGAGAGGGGAGAGAGGGAGAGCGAGAGGGGGAGGCTAATTTTTAGTTTAAATTCTATAAAATATTCAATAAATAATAATATAAATATTATAAGAATTATATAATTTGTATTTTAAATTACACACTATATTTTATTTTTTGAAAAATATGTAATTTTTAACCATTTTCCTATATATTTAGTATTAATATTTTTACATCTTTAAATACCCAATATATACCAAATAAAATATAGTTAATAATTTAATTAACTAGCATATTCATATTAATTAATAATATATGTAAACATGTCGAGAGTTATATCTTTATCAAGATGCCTATTGGATCTGAAAAAATGCTTACATTCTTAAGGAATATGAATTTGGAAAGCAATCAATTTGATTTCATTATTGTTTGTGTCATTGTTTATCTCAATTCCCATATATAAGGGTACACATTGAAATTTGAAATCATACCAACTTGTCTATAACAACAATCAACCAAGAACAATAAATTTAAAAGCATAAATGTTCATCAATCATTAGATTTAGTATTGACAACATCAAAGAAGTATATCATGACAAAATGGCATTAACTAACTTAGATATATCCACTATTTTTTTTTTCAAATGTTTGAATACATTGTAACATTATATACATTCAAGCATTTGAATGTTATGAAACCTATAGCTTTGTAATTGAGTCTAATAAAGCTTTGCTCTCAGATGAATAATCAAACTTTGTTGTTTTTATGACTATGCATTTAATCCTTTGTTCATCATTATAAGTCTCTTTTTTCACTTGAAGTTTAAATATGTATCTGTTGAAAATGACATTTTGTATAATGTGTGAAAACTTAACATCATCTTGTTTTTCATGCTTCAAAATGTTCAATTCTTTTGTTGTAACATCCATAATTTCTTCTACCACTTCTTCAAAAGTTGTAATCCAAGTGAATGAAGTATGGTCTTGCAGTTTGCATTGAAGTATATATTTATAATCACATTCAGGGAAAGTTTTATCACATCTTCCACAATACCACTGACCATTTTCATTAGTGTTTACATTCTTTTTGCAGTGCCTATCTCCAATTTTCAAGGGGCATGTTGTATAACAAAATTTTTCTACCTTAATGAAAGATAAGGTAGCTTTTATCACTATCCAATAAGGTTTACCAAAGTTGGCAAGGTCTCGATCCTGTATTTGTGAGATACTAGGGTTAGGAACAAATAGGGTTTAGGTTAGGGTTGGGGTTCAATTAGGGCTAGAGTTTAATTAGGGTTAGGGTTCAATTAGGGTTAGGGTTAAGGTTAGGGTTTGGACTAAATCAGGGTTAAGGTTCAATTAGGATAAGTGTTCACTTAGGGTTATTGTTAGGCTTAAGATTGGGGTTAATAGTAGGGTTGGGATTTAGATTGGGGTTAATTAAACTATATTAGTTTATGTTTTTATTAAAGATCAAATATAGATGTAATTTTGAAAATTATATATCTATACCTTTTGATTTATGTTTTAGATCTAAGATGATCACATTATTGTTTATGCATTACCTAAAATAAAAACCTTATTTATAATCGTAAAATAAAAACCAATTATATCATAATTTAAACAATAACAAACAATACAACTAATTAATTGAATATTTTATAGAATTTAAACTAAAAAATTGATTAAAAATTGATTTTTTTTTTGATTCGCAAGATTGATTTATATATTAGATTAAAAAAGGTACAACCGTCTGCAAACATAGGAAAGCTTCTGCGATTGATTACGAGCAAACCCATCCCAACCACCACTACCAAAAACCACCCCGAAGATGGTCAAAATGAGACCCAACTAGCCAAAGACAGGGAGACCCCTCCATCTAGAAACCACCACCCTGCCATCCAAGCCAACTACCAACCCAAAATGCCATAAGGGTTCGGCCCCGACCCTAAACATACAAATCCCCAGTCACCCAAAACTCCCAAACTAGCCATTAGAGATCAAATTTATAAAATCTTGGATTGAAAGACGCCATTGTACCATAGAGATAAACTCTAAAAACTATCAAAACCAACAACTATACAAGGCATTCACATGAAATTATTTAAAACAACAAAATATTCAAAGACTTTTACCCACTCGACATCACCCATAGCCATCAGGCCGAAGAATTTCTTTAGGAATTCAATGGCCACCACCGCCACCATTTTGTGTCTGCACAATGTCAAACCGCTCAAGTCAAGAAGGAATGGGAAAAGCTTTACGGACTCATCCGAACCTCGAATAGCTGCAAAGTCACTCGGTCTTGGGACGCCTCTACCCTCCACCACAAAACTCAACACTTCATTTACCCCTCCCACAAGATCCTTGCAAAACATCTTAACCAACATAAGTTTAGCCACAGCCTTGGACTCACCGTTGTCTAGAAGAGATACCAAAAAATGGGAGGAGATGTGTAGATTGTCCCTACTGAACTCCTTGTTAGCCAAATGACCAGCTCCCAGGATCATTTTGGTTGCCACCAGAACTAACGGGTCCTTTTTTAAGAGAATCCGCTTCAGTCGTTGGTCTTTAACTTCTCTGAAGGAGGCTTGTCTAGCCGAAGATTTTAGAGAGATTGGTGTGTCCGCACCCAACTTCGCTAGGCCATCCACAGAGACTTCAATGAAAGAGAGAGATCACTTCGCCATGAACGCCACCGCCATAACAAATAAATTCTACTGCAAATGTCCACCACTAAAGTCGCCACCAACCGATATGAAATGGAATGAAATGAAAAAATTTAATAATGTCCACGAGGCCAAAGAAGCCTATGGGACCCAAATGACTTCCCTCCACACGTGCCACATTTAATCTGCATGAAACTGCCTTCAGGGAATGATGCCTATGGCATCCTCGAACTCTGTGAAGAAAATTGTGGCCTCCATCACGTGACCAGCCTCCTAGTCACACCCACCTACGTCCCCCATAGCCCCTTCCTTTTCGTCACCTCAACTCCTAGTTGGCTCTCCTAGCACGTCAGTGCGGGGATGAGAAAAGAAAGGAGGTAGGGGGAACCCACCCAGGTGCTGGCTATAATGCATGTACTTTTCAGTGTATTGTATTAACATACCTAGATATATTCACCAAAATCTATTATCTATTATTGATTATGTAATTTTCTATGTATAATATATTTTAAAAAAAATAAAAATATATTTTTTTAAAATTAAAAATATATTTTTTAAATTAGAAATATATTAGAAATATTTTGAATGTATTCAACTATCAAAATATGTTTTTTTTTAATATACCATTAAAATCACTTTTGAATGTATTCAACTATCAAAATATGAATTTTTTTTTAACATACCATTAAAATAACTAATAAAAAATATTAAAGAGTTTATATATATTTTTTTAATATATTAAAAAAATATTTTATAAATATATTAAACAAAACATATATAAAAGTTTAACCGTTGTATGTGGTCTCAAAAATAAAAAATGTGAGGGTTATTTTCTGCACTAAAGGTAGGCTCCTGGCGATGGCACGGGATGGGTCCTATCATTCTAACAGCTGACAGACCATTAGAGGCAGGCAGGCCATGGATGGGTATACCATTTTGTATGCTGCATAGCTTGCTCCTGACTTGACTAGTTGCCCTAATTTCTCCGCTTTTGCTCATTTTTAATGAATTTCCCCTCGACCTTGTCAAATATTTCATTTTAAATGTTTTTCTTTGGAAGCAATGAAACATTTAAAATATATTGCACAAAAATTTCCTAGGGCCCCACCTTGTACAATCCATGTGGCACTCGCTCGTGATTTCGCAATCAACCAAAGCACCATCGCGGGATGGCGGGGAACGACTCAGATCAAATGACAGTTGATGAACAGTTGCACGAATTTGATCCCCCAGATGGGACATGTCTTGCCCGCCCCCGATATAGCCATCCTACAATTCTCGATCATAGGATGGCGGGCAACCGTTGATCTTGAATGCATTTTGATTGATGGCAGCGCGAATTTCATCCTTCTGAAAAATTAAAAAATCATTAAAGGGCAAGGGGACATTACTAGGCAGATGGAAAACAAGTCATAAGTTTTTTAAAAACCGTTCAACACAAGGCCAACCAAGACTTAGGAGAATAAAACCTGCAGAGGAAATAAAATATTAAGACCAAAGGGACCAGGCCTAGACGGAACGATGGGGCATAAGATGTTTTTAAAACCCTTCAAAAAAAGGTAACGGTCAAATAGATCCTGACCAAGGAATTAGGTAAACACAAGGGTTTAAGATGAAGAAAAAGCTAAAACCCCAGCCCTAAGAAATTTTCCAACACCATGAAAGACCAGTGACATAAGGCAGGGCATGAGTGAAACATTAGGAACAAAATTTGAAGTTCCATCAAAGATAGTCATTGATAATTTTATATTAATAGTTTATCCTATCACAAATATAAAAGGTGAGCACAATAAATAACATGTATTTTCCCATTAAATTTGAAGGATTTTCAAAAAAGTTTTAGTGTTCAACTATTGGTCCATTTTTGTTCAGTATAAGTTGTATTTTAAATCATAATGTGTTGTTTTTATAATAATAAATAGATTTTTTGTGTTCAACTATTAGTCCATACATGCTGAATATAAAAAAGGTAGAGATATCAAAGATTTTGGTTATCAATAAGTATTTGGTCCACTTAGTTGTATATATTAATTTTAATTTAAATAAAAATATCATATTCCCAGCGCTAAATAAATGATATTTTTTGGTTCAGCTATTGGGGGTTCCATGATTAAGTTTTGGTCGAACCTTTAAAAATTCAAATTTTAGACATTTCTCAAAAGATCTACCGATGTGGCAAGTTGCATGATGAGTC
>VDFB02193954.1:0-17872 GCA_007258455.2 Sequoia sempervirens | reverse complement strand
GATGGTGTCTTCATGCTAAATCGTGATTTGAACATCTTGAGTCACTCCTCTGAAGATTGCACCAGTTCCGCGGAAGCTGTCCGAAGTGAGGCAAAACGGAGCTTGGTTGAAGCTTGTAAATTGATCGCCATGTCCCATCAGAGTAGAACATAAACTTCTTAGGCCCTATACCCATTTAATTTCAATTCATTTCCGGTTAGGATTAGGAAACTTGTGCTCACTTGCCTAATCATCCAAATCATATGAAAGCCCTTAGTCCATTGTCTGTTGTCAACTGTCGAACAATTGTGTAAGTCCCCTCGTGAGAACACAACAACTCACATCAAACCAACTGAGGGTATTCTAAGTATTCGGAACCTTGGAGTTGAAAGCACGATCTTACTCGCAATCTTAGCATGCTGAATACTTTGTTCAAGAGAGGATAGGGTATCCGCGAAACTTTATTCTATGTTGGTGCGTCTCAAAACCACCGCTACCGTCAGCGCGAAAGATGCATAGTACGATTAAGTAGTACCATTGTTTGCATATTCAAAGGAGAATGATGCTAGATGTTACTCGCCGTGTGCACGAAAGCAGAGCTGCGGAGAGCTATCTCCATCTCAGATTCGCCTATCGCCAAGAAGCTTCCAAATAGAGCTACGATAAAATGAATGAACAGGATGATACCCACCAAAAAATTAGTCATATGTGACTAATCGAACCCCAAATGAAGATTAATTGGGGTGTAATGTGTTTGGTGTCCAGTGCTTTAGTAAGGAGATTAATATGTAGGAGTTATTTTTAATGGGCGCCAAAATGATTCTATAAGGTGCTAACGTGAATTAGACCCATTGACTTTTGAGCGGATTTGAATGATAAAAGAGTTTTAATTAGATGTTAAAAGTGACACATTTAGGTGTTTTAAAAAAAAAAAATTGGTGGTTATAGTTAGCGGGTACTGGGACGTTAGGTGACGGCAAGCGGACGACACCTCTAAAAGGTGTCTTTTTGACCTCCGCGCGCATATTGGATGCTACCGCACTCTACCGAATTGCCCAAAAGCCAAAACCTTAGTTATAAGATCTTAACTCATGTGCGAAAAAAACCCATAATTTTTTTTTCCAATTCGACATACGGTTTGAATTCTACGGTTGCACGAAGTTAGCCCTGGCAGATACTGGGTCTTCTCCCCTATAAGACCAGGGTGCCATATACAAATACATGATTGTCCCAAACTCCAATAAAAGTTTGCTAGAATAATTGAGAAATTTGAATAAAAACCTGTACACTGTAAGCATATCAACGAATTACAGTCAGGAGTAATCTTCAAAGCAAGAAAGTACGTATCCACTCATATGAATCAAACCTCTGGTTGAACCGTAGCGCTCCCTGAAATGGATGATCATCATCAAGACCAGAGTCTTCAAAGCATATGAGAAATTTATCCAGCATCCTCTACCAGCAAATATGTTGAAAACTCAATTGAATAAGTTATCCTTTACGCGTAACTCATTGACCTGCAAAAACTGATGCTAAACTAATGGTGACTTTGAGACGATACCAGCAAAGACGTTGAAAACTCAAGGAGACATAGTGATCACTAATGTAAATTGAATATTACTATTTACGAAGAACATGCTAATATGTAAATCTCAAAAACATAATTTACTGGGCGAGCAAGAAAGGTCAAAACATAATATGATGTTTATCAGATGTTTATAATTTCACAATAAGGTCATGCTAATTTTTAGTTTGCTCTTTTATACTGAAGTTTAGAAATCAATATATTTTTTTCTAGCACTTGCGATGTGGAATCAATGCAAAAATGGAAAAACAGAATTAAAATTAAGAACTGAAGTAACAATTATATAAAATAAAAAATTTCCAGAAATTTTCTTTTCTGGCTAATTGAGTTTGTACCTTTCTAACTCTGAAATCAACTGAAATCAGCAGCATGGCTGAACTGATAATGATTGAATTATATAAATAATTTTTTGTACTTGTGTACTTTCAACAAGAGAAAACTGCATTTCTCAAGGCCCAAAATGCCCTCCTCTTGGGAATGTTAATGCCCTATCTCAATAACAGGAGATTGCTAACTTGTTTTTGTAACCTGGGTAGAAGACAGATAAAGATTTAACTCATGAGATTTTTACAAACTAAATTTAAGCAATTGAAGAAAATGATTAACAACGTAAAGAAAACCTGTGAATTAAACTTACTCTTCCTTTATTGGTGGCATGATAATTGACATATTTGGTACATTGATTATACAGTTGTATAGAAGATGAATATAAGAAAATATCTTATCTTGTGTAACACAAATTTTCTCTTAATCTTCGAAAAAGAGAGTCAATGATGCCATCCATAATTCTGAAACATTTTCCACTCCAAGATTTGGAGAAACACTAACATCCAAATTAGAACTGAAAATCCAAATGCATAGCCCATTCCTATTCCCACATCCCACCATATATCAGCCTCCAGCCCCTCTTTATCTTTTTCATCATCACTAGGAGAAGCAAGATGGTTTTCTGAGCATGATACATTGATTTGTAGGCCACAGAGATCTAAATTGTTGGAAAATGATGAAGAATCAAATGTCATCATTTGTCCTCCTTGTGGTATCATTCCTGATAGGTTATTATGAGACACATCAAAGTAACTCAAATATGTGAGATGTTGCAGCTCAATAGGAAACATCCCAGACAATTCATTTTTGGAAAGATCAAGTGATTGTAGTTGTACCATGCTTCCCAAGGATTTTGGAATCATCACTGAAATGATTTCTTGAAACATTGAGAATTATCAATCCTTTGAGGGATTCAATATCCCAAGGTATTTTACCTGATAAATTGTTGTTTGATAGATCAAGACATTTTACTAATCTCAAAATTCTTGCATACTCCATATTTTGTGCTTTGTTTGTAATGATTATACTATCTATATAAATTGTAACAACATTTGTGGTATTTAATTCAAGAGTTTCTGAGTTTTCTGTCTGATTTGCCATTGCACTTGAGTTCATAAAGCCACTTGGAATAATGCCTGAAAATTTGTTGCTTGACATATCCAATATCTGAAGATTTTGCAAGTTTGATAACTCTGAATGTATCTTGCCACCAAATTTGTTAGATTTTAATATTAAGATGCGAAGACTTTTCAAGCTTTCAATCCAAGTGGAAATACCCCCATGAATATTGTTATTCCTTAGATCTAGGATTTCCAAAGAACTACAATTTCCAAGGGATGACGGTATGTTCCCTTTTAGCCCATTGAGACCTAGTTTCAATGTTTCTAGATAAGTCATATTCCCAAATATATTTGGAATTCTTCCCTTGAGATCATTATTTTCAAGATTTAACATGGACAACCTAGAGCATTGGTCTAAACTTGAGGGAATCTTACCTCTAAGTCTATTATTTGACAAGTCTAAAACTTGCAAAGTACTTGACTCACAGATAGAATGTGGAATGACACCACTCAAATTGTTTTTGGCCAACAAAAGAAATCTAAGAGCTTGTCCATATTTACCAATACCTATTGGAATGGGTCCATCAAATAGATTCTCTGAAAGATCCAAAAAAACCCACATTTTGTAGAGAATGGGGAATATTTCCTTGTAACTTATTGTTATGCAAATCAATTCTTGATCCTTGTTCATAATTGAGTTCAAAGCCAAGCAGCTTGATGGGTAAATTAACTACAAACTGGTTAGATGAGAGGTTGAGATAATAAAGCAGAATAGAATCCCATAGCCAATCGGGGATATTTCCACTAAGAAAGTTTTGAGATAAATCTAGTGAGCGTAAGTAAAATTGAGTTGAAATGAAAGTTGGAAAATCCCCTTGTATATTACAAGATCCCAAATCTATGTATTCAAGTTGAAAACTGGGAATATAAGTGGCATTGACTTTTATAGTCAACATATTCCGGGAAAGATACAATTCTTCAATATTGGGGATTTTATCAATAAAAGAAAGTGTGTAAGTTCTGCTAAGTTGGTTGTTTCTAAGATCGAGATGTCTGAGTTTGGTGAGGTTACCTACAAGATAAGGTAGGGATGGTGCCACTCAAAGAGTTAGAACTCAGGTCAAGATATGTGAGCTTTGACAACTTATCCAAAGATGTTGGGATGGTGCCACTCAAAGAGTTAGAACTCAGGAGAAGACATGTGAGCTTTGACAACTTACCCAAAGACGTTGGGATGATGCCACTCAAAGAGTTAGAACTCAGGTAAAGATATGTGAGCTTTGACAACTTACTTAAAGATGTTGGGATGGTGCCATTCAAAGAGTTAGCACCAAGGTAAAGTTCTGTGAGCTTTGACAGCTTACCCAAAGATGTTGGGATGTTGCCATTCAATGAGTTAGACATTAGGTAAAGTTTTGAGAGCTTTGACAGCTTATCCAAAGATGTTGGGATGGTGCCACTCAAAGAGTTAGTACTCAGGTCAAGATATGTGAGTTTTGACAGAATATCCAAAGATGTTGGGATGGTGCCACTCAAAGAGTTATAACTCAGGCAAGGTTTGTAAGTTTGACAGTTTATCCAAAGATGTTGGGATGTGCCACTTAAAGAGTTAGACTCAGGTCAAGATATGTGAGTTTGACAGTTTATCCAAGATGTTGGGATGGTTCAAAGAGGTCAAGATATGCAAGCTTTGCCACTCAAAGAGTTGAACTCAGATCAAGATATGTGAGCTTTGACATAAGCAATCCAGAGGCATTAAGTGTTAGAAAGGTAGAGTCGAAGGAAAACTAAATATGCACACACAAAAAGAGTCGCAACTCCAATATTTTTTATTAACCAAAAACTTCAACATTACAACTGAACCCGATTGGTTTTTATTTTAAACTTTCTAACTAGCTTTCCGGCAAACTACTTCATGCAAACTCAAACTACGACTGATTTTTCTAATTTAAACTGAAAATCAAACTGACTCTGATTTTTCCTAGATTTTTCTGCATGTAGGAGTAATTACTTATTTTAACACTCCCTCTTAATTACTACCCGCTGATTACATCAGCTTTCACAATGCCCAAATTATCTCTATGAAATTCAAATACATCTTTTGCTAATGGCTTCGTAAATATATCAGCCAACTGATCATTTGATTTACAAGGCTCTAAATAAATTTCTCCATTGTTCACAAGTTCTCTTATAAAATGGTATCTTGTATCTATATGTTTGCTCTTCTGATGGTACACATTATTCTTCGATAGTGCAATGGCTGAATTGTTGTCACAGAAAATTGTTGTTGATCCTTCTTGTTTCTGCTGAAGTCCATCCAAAACTCTGCGTAACCATATTGCTTGACACGCTGCTGCTGTAGCTGCTACATATTCAGCTTCTGCTGATGAAAGTGTCACAATGGGCTGCTTCTTAGATGCCCATGAGATTACTCCTGAACCAAGATGAAACACATAACCGGAAGTACTTTTCCTATCATCCAAACTCCCTGCAAAATCACTATCAGTATATCCAACCAATGCTTTCTTTTCTGTGTTCGCATACAATATGCCACAATTTGTAGTTCCTGCTATGTATCTCAGAATCCTTTTGCCAGCTTTCCAATGTGAGTCTTTTGGTGACTCCATAAATCTAGAAATCAGACTAACTCCATGCATGATATCCGGTCTTGTAGCTGTGAGATACATAAGGCTGCCAACCAATCTTTTGAACAGAGTTGGATTTACATATGAACTTTCATCATCCTTACTCAACTTTGTACCTATCACAACTGGTGTAGGTGCAGGTTTGCAACTTTCCATTTTGAATCTTTTCAACAATTCTTTTGCATATTTACGTTGACAAATAAAAATCTCTTTCTCTGATTGCTCAACTTCTATGCCAAGAAAATATTTCATAAGACCAAGATCTGTCATTTCAAATTCTTCCTTCATTGCTGCTTTAAACTGATCTAGTTCAAAATCACCTGTATAAATCATATCATCTACATATAAGCAAACAATCAAAATTTTCCCATGCTGATTTACCTTTGTGTACAAAGTTGGTTCACTATTGTTTTTGCTAAATCCATTCCTAATCATATAACTATCAATTCTACTATACCAGGCTCTTGGAGCTTGTTTAAGTCCATAGAGCGCTTTCTTTAGTCTATAAACTTTATCTTCATGACCTTCAACTTCATAACCTGGAGGTTGTTGCACATAGATTTCCTCTTCAAGAATGCCATTTAAAAAGGCTGATTTGACATCCATCAGATACACTTTCCACTTTTTCAGAGCTACTATTGCCAAGACTGCTCTTATCGTATCCAACCTGGCTACGAGAGCAAAGGTTTCTCCAAAGTCTATTCCTTGTTGCTGCGAGAACCCTTTTGCTACAAGCCTTGCTTTGAATCTATCAACCTCTCCTTTTTCATTCAACTTCGTCTTGTAGATCCATTTCACACCAATGGGATTTTTATCTTTAGGTAACTCAACCAAATTCCAAGTATCATTTTTCTCTATAGATTTTATTTCTTCATCCATAGCTTTCACCCATTTCTTGTCTTTGACAACTTCTTCAAATGATGAGGGTTGAAATGACAATAATGCAAAATTTGAACTAATATCTAAATCTTCATAAATATCCTGCAAACTTCTCATTTTCCTCTTACCATTACTTGACTCATTACTTGACTGGTAGCTAGGAATATTCTGATCTGCTGACCTTCTTGATGATCCATGTTGTTCAAAATATCGTGGAGTCCTTGTTGGCATGTCTCTGATTGGTGTCATTTCTTGTGATCTTTGCTGCTCATTTTCTACTACATCTTCTTCTTCTATGTGTGGTATTGTTGCATCAATAGTTTTGTCTACACTCCCATTCCATGACTCTTGTTCTTTGAAGACCACATCTCTGCTGATTATAGTCTTTTTGGTGATAGGGTTATATAATTTATATGCTTTTGAATGCTCACTGTACCCAATAAATATACACTTTTCACTTTTATCATCTAACTTGCCTCTTAGTTCTCTAGGTACATGTGCATATGCTATGCATCCAAACACTCTAAAATGAGATACACTACAAGGCATACCTAACCATGCTTCTTGTGGAACTTTGTTCATCATGCTTTTTGTAGGAGATTTGTTTAACACATAAACAACGCATGCAACTGCTTCTACCCAAAACTCATTTGACAAATTTCTTCCTTTCAACATACTCCTTGCCATGTTCATAATTGTTCTGTTCTTCCTCTCTGCTACACCATTCTGTTGTGGTGTATAGCTGGTTGTAAATTGCCTTCCAATTCCATGTTGTTTGCAGTAAGCATGAAATGCATTTGAATCGTATTCTCCACAACGATCTGATCTCAATACTTTGATTTGACTATCACTCTGATTCTCTACTAGGGCTTTGAATTCTTTGAATTTTTCAAAAGTCTCAGACTTCTGCTTCAAAAAATAAATCCACGTCTTTCTGCTGAAATCATCAATAAACGTGAGGAAGTAATAACTTCCACCAAATGATTGGGTCTACATGGGTCCACACAAGTCTGTATGAACCAGCTCCAATGGCTTCTTTGCTCTATATGCAACTCCTTTCGAAAAAAATTCATGGTGCTGCTTTGCCAAGATACAACATTCACAGATACTGGAGGGTTCTTGGATGGGAGGTAATCCTCTAACCATCTCTTTTTGCTGCAATAATCTCAAACCAGAAAAATGCAAATGTCCAAACCGAAAGTGCCATAACCAATAATCATCAACACATGCAGCCTTTTGAGCAAAAGAATTGACTTGATTTCTGTACTTCATGACAAGAGGGAACAATCTGTTATTCGTCATCTGCACCTTTGCTATTAGCTACTTGCTTGGAGGTTTGTCATATATGAGACAATCATGTCCCTCAAAAATAACTCTGTATCCTTTCTCTATTAATTGACCAACGCTGATCAAATTATGTTTCAAACCTGGAACATAGTATACCTCTAAAATTGTCTTCGGATCCCCTTGCTTGGTCAGTATGTTGACTGCTCCTTTGCCATTTACATCCACAGTCTTGTCAGTCCCCAATTTTACCTCTGTCTTGTCCGATTCATCCAGATCTGCAACCAGATTCTTGTTGCCAGTCATGTGGTTAGTCATGTGGTTACTGCAACCACTGTCTAATAACCAAATGTTATCAGTGGATTCATGCATTGTATTAAAAGCTAAAAACAGGGAGTCATTACTTTCTGTAGTTACATTTGCACTCTGCTTTCTTTGATCAGCCATCTTCTTCTTGCAATCCCATGCATAGTGACCAAATTTATTACAATAGTAACATTTCACCTTTGATTTATCGAATCTTTGATTGCTGTTGAAGCTTCTACTATTGCTTCCACTCTCTTGTTCTTGCTTTTCTTTGCCATCTCTCTGACAGCCATATCTTCCGCCTTGACCTCTGCCTCTTGATCTACCTCTGCCTCGACCTCTGTCTCTTGAGATAGAAACCTGACTTTTAAAAGCAGTTTCTATGGAGGAATCCTTCTTATTTCTGTCTATTCTTGCCTCATGGGATAGAAGTGATCCCATCAATTCATCAACTAACAGTGTAGCCAAATTCTTGGCTTCTTCAATAGCTGGTACTACCGCATCAAATTTAGTAGACAGAGATCTGAGAACTTTTTCAACCACTGTTTGGTCTTTAATCTCGTCACCATATACTTTTAACTGATTTACAATGATCAAAACCCGATTCATGAATGAATCGATATTCTCTGTTTCTTTCATTTGCAGGCTTTCAAATTCTCTCCTAGTATTCTGCAACTTAACAGTATTTACTTGTTCATACCTTGATAGCTCGTTGCCAATATCTCCCATGCTGTCTTTGCTGATTTCGTGGTCATGATTTTCTGGAATATAACTTCATCCACAGCTTGTTGAATAAGATGCAATGCATGTGCATTCTTCTTTCTGTTTAACCTCAATTGGTCCTTCTGTGCATTTGTGAGAGCTTGTTCCGTTGCGTCATCTGCAGGTTCAGTATATCCAGTCTTGATGTAATCCCAAACGTATTGAGCTCGTAACAGAGTCTCCATCTTAATGGGCCACACATCATAGTTCTTCCCTGTGAGCGGTGGAAGCTGCAGCTGAACATAATCTCTGCTGGCTGAAGCCATGTTCTAATCTTCAAAAGAAACAATCTGTGTCTTTTTTCCCTTATTAAAAAACAAAAAACAAACTTCATCAAAGAAAACTTTCGCAGTTCCTCAAATTATTTTGGGTTCTTCACAGGGATCTTCTGCTGAACGATCCGCTTGATCTCCAACCTTGCTCGTCCTCAACCTGGTGCTCTGATACCACTCTGTTAGAAAGGCAGAGTCGAAGGAAAACAAAATATGCACACACAAAACAGAGTCTGTACTCCAATCTTTTATTAACCAAAAACTTCAACATTACAACTGAACCCGATTGGTTTTTATTTTAAACTTTCTAACTAGCTTTCCGGCAAACTACTTCATGCAAACTCAAACTACGACTGATTTTTCTAATTTAAACTGAAAATCAAACTGACTCTGATTTTTCCTAGATTTTTCTGCATGCGGGAGTAATTACTTATTTTAACATTAAGGGACTGAGGACTGAGATCCAAGGAAAGGACGTGGGCAGTGATTGGGTGGCAGGTGACTCCTTTCCACGCGCAACAGTTAAATCCCTTCCACGATTGCAACGTGGAATAAGAGGAAGTGAAGTTTAAGCCCTCTTTGAAATCTAACAGGGAATTTCTTTCGTCTGCATAACATGCGAAAGAATAGGGCATCACTACTAATAACAAAACCCACATCATCACCATCTCCATTGCAGATTGCATAACAGTTCTCTGTTCCTCCAAACAACTTGTTCTCTGTGTGAAAATAATGGAAACTAAAGCTGATTTATAATTGTGTTTCTCCTAGCACTCGAAACTTATTCTACGTTTATTCTACTGGCGAAATTGGGCGAAACCTCCTCCATTCAATTTTCCACGCTTCTTCTGAATGTAGTAAGAAAAGTATATTTTAGAAAAATTGTGGAAAATTCAATGTATTTGTGGTGTTTACCTATTAAAGTTAGAAATTTCAACACTTGTTCAAAACCTGTTGGATAAAGACGAGTTCCACCGTTTGTTTTACGACTCTGCTAGTTTTTCTTCCCAGAAAATTAAAGAGTGTTCTTTTCTACGACTCGTTCGCACTGAATATTATTCAGACGTTCTAATGGGGAGGAAATATCTCATCTCAATGTTTGTTTGCTTTGCCAGTTTTCTTCGCTTTTACTCGCCCTCCGAACTCAACATTTTTTTAACTGCTCGTTCGCATAGAGTATTCATTAATTTCATGTCATCTAATCAAATTATGCAAGATTATAGAGAGTTGTATAGAAAGTTAGCGAATAATTATTTTAATAAGAAGTTTGAAGTAACTAGTCTTTTTAATTGTCAAATTTTTTTTAATGTAGAAAGTGTTATTGATTATTAGTAAATATGTCATTACAATATATTTGAAATTTTGTCTTGTGAAATGATATAAGGATGATGGCTTTTTATATTTAATTTAGACACACAATTAAAATGTTTTGGCAAAAGAAATGATGAACAACTATTAATTAAAAGGTGATTGGCTTGGGCTTAGGAAGAAATTTAAATTTTGAACAAGAGGATCAAATGCATGTCACATAAATAACATGGATCATCTTTGTGCTTGCAAGTTCAACATGATAATGTGAACCAAAAGTATGATAGTTAGAGAATGTATGAGGAGGGGTTATGTTAGTCCACGAGGGTTATTTTTAAATATGGCATCCCAGAAACTAATTTGAATATTTTGGCATACAAGCTAACAAGCAATATAGTCCAAGTTGGTACAAGGGCCGACAAGACATAAGTGAAAAGCATGTTTGAACTTAGATGATGTAAATGCCATTCTATCTAGGGTAAATCAAACTTGTGATCCATTCTAAGATGATGAAAAATGTATGAACTAGCATGACTAACCACAAGGGCTAAAAGGTTGGAGGTTGATGCTTTTTTTATTAGCTTATGCATGAAATTAATCAATATAAGTTTCAATATATCATATTTATTAAGCATGGATGTGTCTATCTTTAACCATTTGGATAACCAACTATCCCTAAACCTATGTGTTCCTTGTATGACAAATAACTCTTTTCACACTTCAATGCTTATCTTTCTTTTAGTTTCCTCCTTTCTACAACTTTAGACTCCAGTACATACACAATTATGTCCATAATGTTCAAATTTTATTTTTTTATATTATAACTCTTGCATTTTGATTTCATTCACATGCAAACCACATGTTGTGGTTAAATCGTCACCAATTCCCAAATTTGAGCTTAATACAAAGGATTAAAGTAAATCAAAGCATAAGCGCTCAGAAGAATTATATTAGGGAACACTTAGCAAAGGTAAATAGGTCAAAATCACAAGTAGCAATAACAAATAAAGAAATAATGTACACTTTTTGTTATAAAAAAAATATTATAAGTAACACATAATCAACCCACTTAATATCCATGTTTTGCACATTTTTGAAGGAACCAATATCAATATTTCTCAAATTCATATGGGTTTCTAATTAAGGCATGTCCCCAAACATATATATAAGGCACCATTTGTTCACTAAAAACCAATTCTATTGTAGGTACAACTAGCAAGAGAATAGTTATATGAGTCACTATGATTCAATCCAAGAAGAGGAAACATGCATGAATCATAATGATTAGACCATTTAGGCTATAAACGTTGAAAGTTATTTTGGATTTTATCAACTTATACATGAAATATATAACAATAATTATCGAGATAGCATAAATTAGAACAAGGCCCAAAGGGGTGTAAAATAAGTAAGGAAAAAGAGTGAAGTATTCCCTTTTCTCTTCTCCTCTATAATTACATTTCAATAATAATATCAAAATTATAGGTTTAAAAAAATATAAGTAATAAAATAAAAATATTTTCTATGAGAAAAAAAGAAAATTTTACTAGAAGAGAAAATCCACCTTGATTTAGTAACTTTAATCACCATCTCCTTCTCATTGGATGTACCATGCCACCTTTTTTCTAATCAAGTTCATGGTGATTGACCTAAATAACAAGTTTATAAAACTTCTTAATGTAATTCTTCACATTGAGATCATGTTGTTGCAATCTTTAGAGCTTCTTCAAAAGATAAAGATCCAACTCACATCTCAACTTGGAGAGCATCCAATCCCATGGGCGATATTCTCTCTTCTATGCCTCATATGATCCAAATGTGACTCCTTAAACCATATTGTGGCATGGAATTTCCACTTTGTTTGGGAAAGATCGCCCCTTGAGGATCAAATATGTCCTTAGACTCATAATAATCCTCCATTTTGATGATCTAGTCAATTAATTATTTTGGATTCAAAATTCCAAAAAAATTGATGCCATCATTTATGTGCCTTTCCCAATCCTTGAATTGGTTCACAATAATATCTATTTACCTACATTCAATTTTAGGCATGCATCTTTCGAGCTTTCTCTCCACTTTTACCTATTTCTCCATGTTCTATGTCACTACAATCTTCTCTCTAAACAACCCCTTGCACTGATATTAGTCAACAACATCCAATCTAGCTTGCATCATCCACAAAATTTCTTCTACCTCATATAACCTCCATTTTGGCAACTACATTTGGGCAACATGTTAATAGTATGTTAACCAAAACCTACAACTATAACTCTAGGTTAGATTTCTATACAGGTCAATGTTAGAGCATAATATTTGTTAGTGGGGAACACATATTTATAAGTGGTACTATAGTTAATAACCTTATATATGGATCTATTTTAATATAAGGTTTATCCTTATATAATATGACATATAAAACTCATATAATATTGTGGGTTTGGTTATGATCAATAGATTAATTGAAAATATTATTTTATTAATTAAATATCATATACCTTAATGAAAATTTATAGCCATCCTAATGGATGGTTGCATTCAACCATATATTTAAAGGATCTATCATTTTGGGATACATATGTGTATGAAAGTTGGCATTAATATTAGAGGTATTTAACCATTAGAATAACTTGGGGAGGAGAGACTATGTAAAGCTAGGTTGATCCTGTCATGTTTTTTACTATATTTGAGAAAATTTATTAAATACAAATAAATTCAACACGGTTAATGGTTATCAAGCTTGAAACTCATGTCAATAGTGGCATAGTATGATGGTTAAGTTGTTGTGGTATTGTTCTTGCCATCAAGGTTCAAACCCCGTTGGGATGTAATTGTTGAATATTTAAATTGGGGATGAGGTCCCTTGTTTGTGACCTCACCGGTTCATAGCTCTAGATCAAAAGCATTTACCCCTTATAAAAAAAAAGGTTAAAACTCATGATCTTAGTTTTCTAACATGATATTAGAACCTATAACTAGCCTTGTTTGCCAAAAACAAGAAAAATAATTGTAAGAAAAATAAAAAGAAATTTGAACATTATCAAATATCTTGTTAGAATTTATTTAAAAAATTATTTAGCATTCTTCCCACCATTATGAAATTTTCCTAAGAAAATGTTGAGAAATCATTCAAAAACTATTGATAAAACTACCCTAAATACATCATTCTTGTCTCCTCTGTTATCTCTCCATTAATCTGTCTGAGATCCTTTGCTTTGCCTATATGAATCTCTTTCTTTTCATTCTTTGTCTCTTACATTCCTTAATTACTTCTTCTCTAGCTACGACCTACACAGTCTCTATCAATTCAATTTTTATTGAGTGCTCCCCATCTACACTTGTCCTCTTTTATTTAATCTACTCTCTCTTGTTGTGTGCACCACCTTCATCATTTTATCTCCTTATTTATTATGCTTCTTCCCTCTTCTCACTAATGCAACATGTTCCTTCTAATACATGCACTTTCACTTTAATCTTTTGTGGCTCTTTTATTTTTTTTTCATTTTCATAAAAACTAGATCCTATTTTTATGAGTTGTGACCTCACTATATCTACAAAACAATTTAAGTCCCAGGGTGGGGCAAAATAGAAAACTTATGTTTTAAATTGTATCTCCATAAAATTACATTTGAAGAAATGCATACAACATTATTTTATAATGAGAAGGGGTATTTTAAATGTCGTAACTATCTAAACTATTTAAATAGAAAAATAAAATTGCAAATTTGTTAACCTAAAGATTAACAGTAACATCCCCACTTAATCTAAAGAGGTTATCATGAAACTATGCAGTATTTTGAAGCTGCTCAAAATTCTCTCAACCAAGAACATTGATGAAGATTTGTTGGTTGATCTGGAAAATGCTGATACTATGATAGATCTTGAATTTGTTTGCACTAAGCCTGTTACCTTGACAAGGTTCAAACTTTGATATTGGCGTGTTGCCTTGATAGGTCTCAATTTTGATAAAGACCCTATTACTTTGACAAGTCTCAAATTTTGATAATGAGCTTGTTGCTTTGAAAAGTCTCAACTTTTGATAATAAGCCTATTACTTGGACATGTCTCAAATTTTGAAAAATGAGCTTGTTTGCTTTGACAAGTCTCAACTTTAGACTTGTTTCAAGTCCATTTTGCAATTTAAAAAAATGACCAAAATTTTATTGGCCAATATGAGTAGTCACCAACTACCAATCTAGAGTAACCATCATGATTGAAAATAATATCTAAAATTTATCTGAAATAGCACACTTTGAGTATAGTCATTGAAAATGATATTTGAAATGACACTAAAATGCAATAAAATATTGAAGTGTAAATACCACACCAATCAAAAGTGTCAACAACCTATGACATTTCCACTTGAATCTGACATATACCAATATTCCCCCCTTGACAGATGAGAGAGGAAAATGCCAGTTACAACAAGATCTCCTTGATGGAGTGAATTACCCCCCTTGGTAGATGAGAGAAGAAAATGTCAACAACATGATCTCCTTGATGGAGTAACATAACAAGAGGCAAATTTTTATCTCCATAGCCTCAAAAAATTAGTAAGGGCCAACATCAACATACTCATAATTCCTTTCATTTTTTTCAAAATAAAGCACAAAAGCCTATGGTATGTGTTGTTAATCCTTTGTTTCAACCAATCTCAAGGAAGACATCAAATGCTTCTTCAGATATTTCAGTTATGACATCATTGACAGAGATTGAACGAGATGCTCCAAATAAGGTTATGTTGAGTGAAGCTACTATTGATGATGATAATAATGTTGTTAATTCCATTGTTGATGATAATATTGTTGGTGATGAAAATTTTATTGGTAATGATAAGAATTGCATTTTAAGTTCAAACAATCACATAATATGATACAACCCCCCCTTTTACAAATCTAATTTGCTCTTTTCTTTTTGTTTATTCAACCTGATATCTTCCCTTCTATGACGCCTTCTATCCCCCCAAAGATGTGTATCATATTTCAATTTTTAACTCCACACCATTTTGCGTTGCCTCTTAGCATTCAATTTTTTTATTTTAATACTCCCTCTCCAAAATGACACGACTTCCCCCTCATACATTTTTTTTTGTTTCATTTTTAAATTGTTTAAAATCTTCTCTTAATAAGGCATGACCTCTTGCCTTATTCCATTTTTATCCTTACTCAACCTTCATTTTCCTATGGTGCAACCCAACATGCTCTATTCTTATAAAAAAAACCAAAGTCTCTTTAATTTGTGACCCTTCAAATTCCTCTAGACGTTGCATTATTTAAATTTTAAAACTCCTCACCAATTTAACATCTATGTGTAAATAAAAAATTATAGGGAATTTTAATTACAAAGAATGATTGGCTGAGGATCGAGGAGATAGTTTATCAATTGAAAATGACAAAAGTGTCATTTCACTTTGCCCCATAAACTACTAAACCAAAAAATTGACTCCAAGCAAAAAATAAAATAAAATAAAAATCAAACTCAAACCAATTTTTTTAAAGAGGATTTTTATTATACCCGGATGCTCTTGCATCAGATAAGTTTGGTTCATGACCTGATATTGATACGAGCTCTCCAAATTATTTAATTATCCTAGATTTCTATAAAGATATTCTATTCTCATACAATTATGTATAAGCGCCATTCATAAAATGACATGGTTATTCAAATATATTTCTAATCTTATTCACACACATGCAACCTAATGACATGAGTCTAAGTGAGTTTGTGGATCAATCGCATCATGGCTTCCTCAACCAACTAGAAACTTTTCCTCGATGATACTCTCTCCAACTTGAGAGAGTATTAACCATTCTTGATGCACTTATGGAAACAAAACTTATAATCAGTTATCACCATCATAATCATTCTTAATTATACTTCAAAAGAAACTTAACATAATCAAATTTTCTTGCCTTACTTCGTTTTATTAAATAATTAATACAATAATTTAGTCATTAAACTAGACAAATTAAATGAGATGTGACAAAATCTAAGATGATATTCTTAGATGTACAAAAATAAGCTAGTACATCGAATAAAATGTTACATTACAATAATAAGTAGTGGTTGCACCCAATGTACAATTGACACCAAATATTATCACTAGGTCAAACACAAACTAGTTGCATATAACCTCTCATATAGCTAATTAGACCTTGCACATGCACCTATAGATAACAAAAGTATTGCAATCCCTTAATGTATTTTTATTTGTCGTTACATACGTAATGGAAAGGTGCAAATATGCATGTGTTCAAATTCTCTAATTATTTCATATTCTAGGTTTTCTTAATTTTCATCCTTAGTTTGTAACATTGAACTATGAATAGCACACATATCCTAATATACTCATACAACTAACATAATGGAAGATGTTTTCAATAAAATTTGTTTGATCCTTCACCAATATGGACTACTTCCTACTCCACTAGGCAACAAAATCATGAATAACATAGAGGAAAGAGATGTGATGGGTAAAGTATCAATAGAATTAGATTGTGGAGCATGGTTGTGCTCTCAAGTGGAGACAGATCATTTTTGAATCTGATTCTCAGGTGGTAGTGACTTTGCTGAAGAGGCAGCAGTTAGAGGATGTAGTTGGCATTTGGTTGTTATTATAAAATAGATTCTTAATCTGTGTGCTTCCTTGGATTTTGTTTCTTTCTATCATATTCCTCGTGAATGGAATGGGGTTGTAGATTGTTTGGATAAATGGGCTTCTGATCATTTGCAAGATTGGAATATTGTGGAAAGGGGTCAATTACCCGAGTTTATTACAAAAGTTGGACCAATTAGTGGAGATTGATAGGGATGTGTAATGTCCTTGCTTTGTATTGCTCTTTTTTATTTGAATAAATTTTTACCTTTTAATAAAAATAAATCAATAGAACTAGATTCTCATTTATATAATAATCAAATATTATATTCCATGTGATGATCATGCTTAATAATCTATCTCAAAACTACAATAATTTACATATAATAGAAGAATGATGATTAAAAAGTATTTGTAATATATTAGATGTTGTCACACATCATCGGACCTATACTACAATCACTCCAACATTGCAATGATAGAAAATACATAGTTGTGACTGTACATTCCCCTAAATAATAACAAATTGTCATGGAAACACATGAGAAAAATGAATATGTATTGTGTAAACCCTTCCAAATTTTCACCAATTATATTTGTTCATTAACAACTTAGACTAGCAACATTTGATGCCTTGGAATCGATTGCAAACTTCCTATACTTAGAAAATTGGCTCAAATACCAACCATTTGAAAGAATATAATTCTTGTGTATATAATCTTCACATGGACAGCGAGAAAGGTTGTACCTTTGTCATTAGCATACATACATTTGGGGTGTATTTTTCCTTGATTCACGCTAGAAAATATGGCCAAAAGAACTACAAAATCATCATTTATTATTACTAGAAGCATGGACGGACATTTCATTCA
>VDFB02193953.1:0-27681 GCA_007258455.2 Sequoia sempervirens | reverse complement strand
AAGAATGCGTCGGATGACAATGAGCATATGGTCAGAGGATCCCTATCTTCTATTATGCTGAAAGTAAACTCAACACCCAGAATGTGCTTTCAAACTCGGAGTGGGAATGGAACTACCATAGGGCGGAGATGTAAGATATTACAATGCAAATCAAAGTAAATAGGCAGCAAGCCAGCCTCTTCCACTTATCCAGCGGGTATTACAATGAAATAACAGAGAAGAAGATTGTTGACAGTACTACTGTTCAGCTTACAATAATTAGAGATTTTCCTGCCAAATACATAGAATAAGAAAGTCTAACCATGCTGCAATATAGTATAATGTCTCCTCAATGATCACAAAGACTTTCAACCCAAACCCAACTCAAAAGATAGACTTTACGCAAGCTGATATGACAGAACAGCAACTTAATATGCATAACCAACAACCCTAGAATCCACTAAAATGCTCACAACTCACTCAATACTTGCCAGAATGACATGAGACTTGATGCAAACGAAAGCTAGGATGATGACAATGAAGACTAGACAAAGAAACAGCTGACAAATTGAAGTATTTTTTTTTCTAAACACTTGTCAGGCAAAACAGAATGGTACAGCCTCAAGAAATGTTCTACCAACAAGATAAAATCCAAGACACCTCTAAAAAATCTGCAACTTGGCATAGAGGGGCGCCCAAGGCTAGCAAATGCATGGGTAAACTACCCAGAACCAAAATAAATTTGCCCAAAGACTTATGAGTATAAACTTCAATCTGCAATACAAAATCAACAACTCCAGATTTTGATTAAAATGCAAGAAACTGAACTACAAATGCAAAACAACTTCTACAATGCAAAATCTCACTACAAATCTCACTCAACTACAATCTAACTCTCCACTAGTTGTCTTTCAAGCAAGAAGTCGAGCCAAGGCTAGGAGGCATTCATTCCTCGAAGCAATCCAAATACCATTCCGGCAGCATAACTTTACTCAAGACATAAGATGATAAATGAAGTCCCAAGGCTCCCTTTTATAACTTTGAGAAGGCCCTCCAGAAGCTTCTAGAAAACAAACCCTAATTTCAAATTTGAATTGACTCCTTTTCCCTCCAGTTTGGGCGCCCCCTTTCATAATGTTCAATCTTGACTTTATTAAAAATCCCCTCTTCATAAAATGGCGTCCCTTTCTCCAAGAAGTATTTTTGACTTTAGACATATCAAAATAATTCCCCATGAGATGACCACCCTCAAAGTCCCCTTTTCTAAAACAACTTAAAGTCATATTAATAGGACAAGGGGTTATTTTATAAAATAAAACATTATTAACTTTAAATGACTTATTTCTCCAAAATGAACCCCTTAAGCCAAAAATCAGAATTACCCAATGAACTGCCAGAAAAGGAAAGCTTGTTGAGCTGATGCTGACTTGACCACTGCTAAAAATAGAATTTACTAAAAATAGTAAATTCGGAAAGTTGCTCGGATCAAAGTGCATGCGACACCATTGTGAAGCTTTCTGAAAACCCAGAAAGAATCCGCAATCCAAAACAACCAAACCTTAACAAGCAAAACCTCAATCTTCAAGAGAACTCCATCAAACGCTCGAAACCCTAATTCTCGCTTAATCACCAGCCACAACACACCGGAATAGGCTACCAATCACCGAAAAGAGCTAAAAAACTGACATTGGCATTCTCAAACTTTGTTGACATCATCGAAATATGACTCATCCTCCTGCCAACTACATTGCAGTTGCGAACAACACTCTGAAATTGAACTTGCGCTTCATCAAACCCAACGTAGGAACCATGTTCAAGACTGTATCGAGAAGGGATCTCTGTGACAAACTCACTGGTGAAAAGAAGAGCTTCAATCACCCTTTGTCTGTAGGCGATAAATTCCTCGAATATCCTCTCATAGGTTTTAACTTTGAAAACATGACTCTCTCTCCAAGCAAGGATCTGCCTCTTGTGTTCTTTTGAAACTGTTGAACCATAGGTTGCATCTAAATCAGCAATGATGATTTCATGCCTTGGTCTTACTTCAGCCAGTGATCGTTCAAACCCTTGGATACTTTGATGTAGCTCATGAGTGTTTTCTCTCAACTGAAACATCCGTGCCAAGATCTCCTTTCCTCTGACAATGAAACTCTCGATCCACTCCTGAGTCTCTTTCCCACAAATGACCAGCTGTCTCAACTGATGATGATCAGCTGGTGTCTCTAAAATCTAGGGCAGCAACTGAGTTGCTTGTGAAGAACCATGGACAAGGTTAGAAATATAAAGCCTGAGCTGCTAGTTTTCAGCCTTAAGGGCTTCCTTGTCTTCTCCATCCTTGAGCACTCTTTCCTGAAGGTCTTCAGACACAACTCTAAATAGACTCACATTCGCATGTCTGGTATTTCTACCAAGATTAGCCTTGAGCATCACGAAGTCATCCATATTCACCTCATCCTTATTCTTATCTTTTGGGGGCAATGTAGTCTCCATGACTATCTCGCTATCAGGATTCCTAGCAAAGTGAACTTGCTTCTTTGCTTTCTTCTTAGGAGGTTCCTAATAGATGTTATCAAGATCATCAAAATTTACCTGATACGAAGGTCTTCTTCTCACCCTTCCCAAGGAGTTCTCAAGCCAAGACACGGTAGTATCTTTACTAACTTCCTTAGGAGGTACAATTGCAATTTCTTCATCATCTTCAATATCAAGGTTGATGTGAATCGGTAAAGGTTCTGTCAAAGGTACAAAAACATGTGTTAAAGGTGGCTCCTCTGCTTCTTTCTGAGCTACAGGCTTGCGAGGAGCTTCTGTTACAACTGTAGGCTGCTCCTGTATGACTATGCCTGAGAAGTCTAACCTTCTTCTTACATTTTTATTTGATCTACTACCTTTGACACCTTCTTGAGATTGACTTTTTCCCTTCCCTTTTGACTGTGCTCTGGAGGAAGAGGGAATTGTCCTTGGCGGCTCTACTACTGGAATGGAGTTTTTCCTTTTAAGGATTAGGAAAACCTTGCTATGTTCAAGGACTTGTCTTGTCCTATCTTCGACTGAGAGGGATTCCTTATTAGCCCAATTAACTTGAGAAAGGGGCTGATCTTCAATTCGCTTCTGAGCATACATCGGGAGAAGCACATCTTCGTCATCATTTGATAACCCTTCTATGTCTTCATTTAAATAGTCTTTCATTTGGTGAAGAGTGAGTCTGCTGTAACTATGCCTCCGCACCTCAAAGTCATCTATACAATTAGCCCAAAAATCTTCAAGGGCGGATATATGAGCATAGTTTTTCTCAAGTCGGCCAGCATAGACACCATGAGGATCAAATGATCGTCTCTCGCTGTAAGCTTGAGGCCGAGTTTGTCTAACTCATCTCCCATTGTCTTAGCATCTGCAGCAGTCCTGCATGTATAGATTCCCAGCCCTAATGGAAAATTGAGGGAGGGTTTCTTTCTATTCCTCAAGACTATGTGGACATCGTGGGCCTGCCTTAAGAACTCCATGAAGATGACCTCGTCTGACGGATACCTTGGTAGCATGAGTGGGGCACCTGAATAGCCATAGACTCTGAGATAGGTGATAGTAGGAAATTGTATGAACCAATCTGCCCACTCCGCCATCGCTGCCCTGGCAATTGAAGAGATACGAACGTGCAATTCATTGTTCAGGTCCCGCATTGCGTACATCAAAAAAGCCTCGTTCACTCTCTTGTAGAGTTGCAGTGACTTCGTGAATTCCAACTGGGGATAGTAGTTGTATACATGCTGTATGCTCAATGATCCCTCAGTGTTCAACCCTCTGAATTGAACCTGATAGGCCACCAGGTAGACTAGGTAAGAAACCATATGGAACTCATGAAATTGGAAGTATTCTGTTATCTACTGATGTAGGCTGTCACTAATCAAGGTAGGCCAATCATAAAACTCGGTTTTCTTCAGGATGTGGGGTATGGCGTAAAACATCCAAGGCTGAAACTTGGTGGCATCTTCTGAGCCAGTTACCTTGTTGAGCAAGGTGATAATGATAGCAATCTCATCTTTGAATTCTCCTCGCCCGACGTTCTTAGGCAACGTCTTATGCTTCTCCTTCATCCACCTTTGCGCAATCTTCTTGCTATATTTGTCTTTGTGCATTTCCCATATCCTTTCACATTCACCCTTTCAGATAGTAACACTTTCAGGCCATGGGGGAATGGAAAAACACTTCTCGATCATATCAGGCTTCAAACTACAAATCAACCTGCCATCAACTAACTGAATCTCCCTTGTAGCCGGGTTGTAATGCTTGATGCAAGCGATTATGAACTCAAGACTCTAAACTGATATAGGGATAGACGCTGCTGCGAGGAGTCCAGAATGTCCCAGGTTCCTAATTGAGGTGTTGTCTGTGCTCTCCAAAGCTGCAATCCCAAACACCCTGATATGATGCAAGTCCGTTCTGCCTAAGTTTTGATGTAATCAAGGATAGAGAGTTGATTTAGTCTTTGAAAACATTGGGAGTGTACTCCATTTCCTGAGACCTTGAAGAACACCGTAAACTCGCCTTCAGGTTCGCATAAGTTTGAGCAACTTACTATTTTAGAATGCTGATTTTTCTTGCTCCAACGGACAAAGTTTTTTTGAAAAATTTCTAAGATATGGGTTTTGCTCAGAATTTCATTGCAAGACAACCCAAATCGTCTGTTTTTAAAATTTTGAATTTATACTTAAAAAGCAACAAACCCTAATTTCTTCATTTTTTCACGAAAAAAGTTGGCACCTGGGTTTTGTTCAGAATATGATTAGAAATGGACTCAGTTGATTAGATTCGCAAAACCTGATGACTAATCGAAAAAGTAGCCAACACTAGGATTTGGAATTTTCTTGAAAAAAAGCTGTGATATGGGTTTTCTTCAGAAGACTATTTTGAGAGGACCCAGATGATTGAAAATTGAATGCACTGAGGATTTCACTGACATGCAAATAAAAAGCAGCTGCTGCAACTTGATGAAGTTCTTGAAAATTTCTTCAGAAGAATGTGGTGATAAGACCCAAATGGCTGAAAATTTGAAAACCTTGGCCTTCTTAAAAACTTTGATCTTTTGGATGAAAAAGCATGAAAAAGCAAGGGTTTATGTTGCTGATCTGAAAAATTTGACGAATAACCAGCAAACTAAGCTCTTGAATCCTGAAAAATTTCTTCAAACTTGCTGCTCCAACTTTCTCCTTTGAATGCTACCTGCAAAAATAATGAAAATTACATGAAAGAGAGGTGTTAAATAGACTTAGGGTTTTGAAATAGGTTTGCTTTCATCCTCAAAACCCTAAAAATCTTTGTTCATTGAAGTTAGACGTCCTCATCTCCTTGCAATTTTGAAATTTCTTGAAAATTTTGCAAATTTCTCTAAGGCATGAGAAATTGGGCACCCTTCTTGGCTAGGGGCACCCACTTCAAGCAGTGCTAGCCATTTTTTTGATATTTTCAACTTCTCACAACTTTGACCCCCTACTTTGACCTTGATTTCCGGCTTGCAGACTAATCTAATGAGTGAGCTGAAGGATTCATTGCAAAGCATGACCCTTTCTGAGAAGATTGTTCTGGAGGCGTCTTTGGCTAAAAAATTCATTTTGGCCTTCGAGTTCATGGGAGCCTTTCTCTTCCAGGGGTGCCCATTTTGTCTAGAGTAAGCCATTTTTATGATTTTCAATTTCTTCATTAACTCCTTCTACAGATGATCTTGTCGAATCTGGTGATCCGGGCATCGGATTGATTGATGATTATGCTCGTTGCGAATCTGAGAAGATCTTAAGAGAGGTCTTCTAGGAGAAACTTCATCAAACAGTGAGTTTTAAACCTTCAAAAGCTTGGGCGCCCTTTTTGGCTGGGGGTGCCCAAGTTCACTATACTTAGTCATTTTTCATAAATTTTCACCTTACTTCTGAATTCTGAAACTTCACTCTTGTTTCACCCTATGTTCAGCCTCTCGTACCTGGGGACTACAACCTCCGATTGACGTGTTGGATATCTTGTTGGAGAGCCTGATAAACTGTGAAGAAATCATGTTAGAGCCACATATGCAAATTCATCTGTTTTGCCCCTTGAAATCTTGGGCGCCTCTTCTCTCCTGGGGCGCCCAAACCTTCCAGACTTGGTCATTTTCATCTGATTTTCATCTTCAAGTTTGAAACCTTCATTTTGTATATACCACTTTGCTCTGAATCTATTGGAGATTGGGTAGTTGGATGCTTTGCCGAAGACAGGCATTGTGGAGTTGGCTGAATACTGAAGAGATCGAGCACATTCACAAACCCTAACTACTGAGTTAGGTGCTCCAAAAAGCCGGGGGCCCTTCTTCACCAAGGGCGCCCAAAGTTCTCATACTTAGTCAAATTTTGATAATATTCATGTTTTTCATTCTGACTTTTGTTTGAATCCTCCCTATTCGGCCTGGAATCCTGAATGACTGGATAATCTGATGACTGCACCGTTGGATTCGTTGCGGAGCTAGCAAAGAACTGAGCAACTTTGATTGGAAGCGTAAACTCTAATTTCAACTTTTAGTGCCCTAAAAAGATGGGCGCCTATTCTCTCCTGGGGCGCCCAAGTCAACCAGTGTTAGAAACTTTTCACAATTTTCACCTTCTTCATTCTTCGTGCTTGCTCACCAACTCACCTTCTATTGAACACCTAAATGTTGAATCTGACGCTTGGCAGCTGACTGACCTCCATTGATGACCTTGGAGCTCCTGATATGCTTCTGAAAAAGCAGAATAGACCCACTAGGGCAAAACTGATTATTTTGAGATTCTGACTGCACCAGCTTGATACGGAAGTATTTTGAGCCAATCAAAAGCCATATGAAATGAATTATGCTTCGCATGATTTAGAGTTGGCAGCTGTAGTCCATGCTTTGCAAATGTTGAGGCATTATTTGCTTGGGAGACCCTTTGAACTTAAAACTGATCATAATGGTTTAAAGTATCTTATTACTCAGCCAAATCTAAATGCCAAGAAAAGAAGATGGTTAGAGTTAATAGTTGATTATGACTTTAACATTAATTATATCAAAGGAAAAGAAAATTGGGTAGCTGATGCGTTAAGTCGAAGATGCCATATCTCTTCGATAGTAGCAATTCATACCGATTTTAAGGAGCAAGTACTTCAGAAATGCAAAGATGATGAATACTATTTGCAAGTTAAGCAAGCACTAAAAGAGGATCCACAAGATCCCAAATATGAAGGTTTGCAATTTGAATCCAGTGGATTGTTAAGGTACAAGGGTAGAGTGTATGTACCTAATGACAAAGAGTTAAGAAATCTAGTATGGAAGGAAGTTCATGAAGCACCTTATTCTAGTCATCCTGGAGTGACGAAAATGATGGTAGATGTAAAACCCTTATATTTCTGGTAAGGAATGAAAAGAGATGCTACGAACTTTGTAGCAAGTTGTCTTGAGTGTCAAAGGGTAAAAGCTGAACATCATCATCCTGCAGGACTGTTATATCCTCATGAAATACCAGAGTGGAAGTGGCAAGTAATTAGTATGGATTTTGTACAAGGATTGCCTATGTCTAGGAATAGACATAATGCCATACTAGTGGTAGTTGATAGGTTGACAAAAGTGGCACACTTTATACCGGGAAATTTAACTGATGGAGCGCTAGTTATTGACAAAAAGTTTGTACAAGAAGTATTCAGGTTGCATGGAATTCCTGAGAAGATTATATCTGATAGCGATGCAAAAATTACTTCTAGATTTTGGAAAACTTTGTTTTCTGCACTTGGGACACAGTTAAATATAAGTTCAGCATATCATCCGGAAATGGATGGGCAGACGGAAAGGGTAAATCAAATATTAGAGGACCTACTTAGGGTATATTGCATGGATCAACAATATAAGTGGGAGGAATACTTACCCTTGGTCAAGTTTGCTTATAATAACTCATATCATTCTACTGTAGGAATAGCTCCATTTGAAGCTCTATATGGTCGTAAGTGTCGAACTCCGATAAGTTGGGATAAACTTGAGGATCGAATAAGTCTTGGACCTGAAATGTTAGTTGAAATGGATGAGCAAATGAAGGTTATTAAGAAAAGGTTAGCAAAAGCTAACAGTCGACAGAAAAGCTATGCAGATGCCAAGAGAGTGCCCAAAAATTTTGCCATAGGTGACAAGGTACTTTTGAGAGTCAAACCTCCTAAGAGTTCCATCAAGTTTGGAAAATCTTCTAAGTTGTCTCCTCGTTATGTAGGCCCCTTTGAAGTCCTTGAGGAAATTAACCCTATAGCTTACCATATTGCCTTACCACCTGCTCTTGCCAAAATGCATAGTCTTCCATGTGTCCTATCTTAAAAATACATCCTAGGAGATAGTCATATTATTGATTGGACTTCTTTATAGGTAAAGGATCCCGGAGTAATAACTCTCAAACCCGTAAAAGTGCTAGAGGTGCGTAAACTTCATTTATGCAATAGGGATGTCACTCAATGCAAAGTTCAGTGGGATCAGTACACGGTGGATTCGGCAACGTGGGAAGATTATGAAGAAATTCTGCGGAAGTTTCCAAATTATCTCAAAGCTTTTGAGAATAATGAATAAAATTTATGTATTTGACTTTTTATGTTTGAAATAATACCTTAAGTCATCGGGGACGATGATTCATAAGGGGGGGAGTATGTTACACCCCGATTGTATAGCTACTGAGTTATTAGTACTGCATAGGGATTATGTGTTTGTAAAGACAATTTTATGAATGAATAAGATATGATGCACCTTGTTATCAATATGAATTTTGTACATTAATGATTGTCTCATTTTTATGTTGTTCAATTGATGTTAATCATGGTGAAAATGTGCATTATGAGGTTAATGTATAATGTTGTTATATATTGTGAAGTTTATATATACTGTTATTGTTGTGAGCATTTGATTGTCGTGAGTTTATGACGATGGATGCAGGTATGTGAACCATTCCTCCAAGCGAAGGGGAAAAATCACTTGGGAGAGGGGCTTGGTTGTTTAACTAGTAATGTTAATCAGTTGAACATACACACACATCATTATGGAACCAAGTTAGATAAGTTAGTCTTGATAAGTCATCCATAGGCTTTAGGAGTCTAGTTTACTTCTTTATGCTTTGTGAGTGATGATTGTTTATAGTCCAACTTACTATATTGTGATCCTTGTATGGAAAATGTGATAGATATATGTTTAAGGTTGAGTGGGTATGTATACACATGTCTACATTGGGTACACGTATCTATATGTATAAACATATCAATTGTAGAAACCCCTGTTTCCCTCTGCTCTGAATCTGAGTGAAGTTTTTATGTTTTTCGACCGTTTTTGGGTTTTTGATTGTTTTTTTTGACGTTTTTATGCAACAAATGAATATGGCGATTTTGCATGTAATTGGAAATAAATTCAAATAAAATATATAACTCTGGAAAATGGCAAGAACTGTCTTACATACTGAAGCCAGACAATATATTCTACTTCTGCAATGATTACAATGATATACCAAACACAAGCAAGGTAAAAGACAATAACATATTGAAACCTGGTTTTTCCTTGTTTGATACAGCTATGAATGGATGGTACGGCTGCAACCAGTATGCCTTCTCCCTCTGCCAAATGATTGCTGTTGACTCTGGACAAGTAGGCGCCTCCAGTGATGAATGTATAAGGCTAATATTGAAGGCGTTTCACTTATGATTGTAGAGACACTTCTTTCCAAGCAAGTACGGCCTGGTAAACAGCAACTGTTAAAAACAGAAATCTGGTGCGGCTGTCATAAGATCTTGCTTCCTCTCCAATCTCTTGATCCCTAATGATGCCAGAGATGTAGGCGCCCAAACAGAAGATGACAGGCAATCCCTAATGCAAGCTCTCCACTCAGAAGAATATATACACCTTTTTTAAGATAGTACGGCCCTGGTATAAGACTGTACGGCTGGTAACAGCCTTCAGCAATTAATTAAATTGTACGGCCTCTCTACCAAGTCTCCTGCAAACATAGAATATGCGCCTAGTTGCATATATTATCTCCTGGTTAAAACACTGACAAGATCTCTAAAGATGAATAAGTCTGTGAAAATGCAACTTTGATGAAGGTACGGCCCAGGTACAGAAGTACGGCCTGCTGCATGCATTTAATACTTTGTACGGCTTCTTCAAAGGTTCTCCAGAATGTCAATAAAATGGACGCCTCAAGTATAGACTCCTCTGTAATGATGTTCTACTGAAACCCTGATGTATATATCGACTGTGATGCTCTGTAATTCCTCCAGAATGAAGAAATTTCTCAACTGGCAATAAATCAGATGTTATTTCACATCCTCTGAACTGCTTCGAAGGAGATGGCTCGTTCTCCGACGATTTCGAGACAAAACCCTAAGGTCTCTGTGCTCTGGCAAAGACTTGATCAATTCCTGATTCAACAACTGTAATAATGGCTCTCTTTTCAATGCAAAACCCTTTATTCTCACAAAAGGGCGAATTCCTTAATAATAGGGAATTATTAAAATATTGACTTTTTAATTCTTTTATTATTTTCAATAGTTTCCTGTCAAATATTTTAATATTAATTAAAATGTCCAACTGGCCCCTTCCTGATGATGGGCGCACCCCTCAAGGCAGATAACTTAAGTTATAATTAAAAATTATAACTTTATAATATAATCATTAATTAATTAATATTTAATTAATATAATTAAATATTAATATCTTGCCCGTTACTCATCCGATTACCGATCCGTCTGATGCTGACGAATTCAGAAGTGATTCCGGATGCTGCCAAAGTCATACTGCTAAAAATAGCAGTGGTCCCACTCTGCCTGCCAGGAACTGCTAAAAATAGCAATTCTGAAAAAGGTCTCCGATCGAGCCCAAACGAAAGCCAATTGATCAATACTGCCAATCTGACGCCGAGCCAAGCTCCGAAACGACCCTCTAACCACTCTGTCAGCCTACGAGGGTCTCATGATAGGCCAATCTCACGATCACTGATGCTCGCCAAAAACGGGGACATGACATCAATACATATGTACATTAAGTAGATGGATATGCTCATACGTATGTGTCGACATGTATATACGCATACATACGTATACACAAGAGTATATATGGTTATATGCATGTATATACGTACACACCCCACCTAATATCAGTGGTGAAAATAATATTTTAATATTATTGTCTAGGAAATTTATATATATGTATGTATATATGTATATATATCAATGGAGTAATTATATTATATGATATATACATACATACATAAATACATGTGTAAATATATATATATATATATAATTATATATTTTATAGGGTATAAAATATATGTATTAAGGTAATATATGCATATATATAAATATATATATATACATTACGAAGGTAATGTCGAAAATATATATATATTTATACGTATAAATATATTAACACTTAATAAAAATACATATATTATAAAATATATAAATATATATAATTAAATATTTAAAGTGTAAATATTTATAAACTCCAAAGTGTAAATATTTATTAATTCAAAGTGTAAATATTATAAAACTCAAAGGTTATAAAATTAAAAGATTCAAATTTTTTAATATGAGCAAATTTAATAAAGCAAACTATTGGAAGAAAATAGTTGCTAGACTTAAAGGAAAATGTGAGTCTTCATAAAAGTATCGAGCTTCTTGTTTCAAAACATAAGGAAATAATATGAATTGAATAATTTGGAGGTAACATTTGAAATAAACCA
Source organism: Sequoia sempervirens (assembly GCA_007258455.2). Classification (NCBI taxonomy): domain Eukaryota; kingdom Viridiplantae; phylum Streptophyta; class Pinopsida; order Cupressales; family Cupressaceae; genus Sequoia; species Sequoia sempervirens. The sequence goes on along the minus strand of VDFB02193953.1, from coordinate 15,967 downwards.
AAAATAATTGCTGAGAGTTTTTCCCATGAAATGGAGGAAAGCTTCAAACACAGCAAAAAAAATGGAGGAAAGTTTCAAAAGCTGGTGAAGAGGAAACGCCAGCCAAATGAAGTGTGTTGTAGCAATCTAAAACTTGACAAATTTGCAGCAAACATGAGTCATTCTCCGTTGTGCGCCAAAGGAGGACGTTTTTCCTGTAAGTGGTGATTTTTGAGCTTTGAGTTGAATAAATTTGGTAATGTTGGCTCCAAGAGGGTCGAATCACTCCTTTTTATGATGATATAGGGTTTATAAGTCTGCCAAATAGCATTTGACTGAGTCTGGACGCCTTGTTGTCATTTTACATGCCCACAATGAAGGAATTTGTTGCAATTTCGGGCCTATAAATACACGCCCAGCCATTCTTTGTTTCACATCTTTCAGCAATTTGATTCTTGCGTTTTTAAGAGCTCCCATATCCATTATCTAAGTTGTGTTTTTCTCTATTGCTGCATTTTTCCTTTTTGCTGAGTGTGAGAAATACAAAAGCTTTACAAGCAATTGTCAATTTACTGTGCTAAATCCCTTTTAAGCTTTGAGAAGAGTGAATCCATAGTTGAGCGAACTTCTATTCGAAGAGTGCAATTTGTGAAGAGTGACTTAAAGAGATCACCACAACTTGAGAAACTTGCAAAGCAATCACCTCCAATTGGAATTCTAGAACTTGCTGAAAGAGTGTCAAGAAGAGAAGTGCTGGGAGGAGTTTAAAATACCAAGCATGAAATCTATTTTATTATAATTCTTAATTGAAATGCTGCATTCTCTTAGTCTTGTGTTTGATGTTTGCAAGTAGTTCAAGGATAATTAGAACTATCTTAATTAATCTTCATTGCATTTAAGGGCAAATGAATGAGGGAATTCATTGTATTTAAAGGGCAAATGTATAAGGGAAATCATTACAAGTAAGGGTAAATGCATAAGGGAATTCAATGCATTTTAATGATAGATGAAATGAAGGACTTAAGGATAAAGGGGTTGTAAAAAGGGGATCAAATGTTTAAGGAGCTTAAGGGTAGCTTTACTTAACTTGCATTATATAAAGAAGGCTTTCTATATGCATTTGATTGAGTTTTGCATTTTTGTATGATCTTTGTATATGGAGAATACGTAGAGTAATTAATATCTACTAGAAGCGAAATTATGTCAAAACCAAGTATGGTCTCTAGCTTATGTTATTAGGTTAACTATGACAAGCTAACACTCCTAGGATAAAGATTTCCTAAATTAGGAGTTAGGATATATGCCACTTGTTGACTGGCTCATTTTTGAGTAGACTGATGGAGGTAGGAAGTCTAAGGTAAACTGAACCCATTGAAGGACATAGCCCACGCATAGAGTAAGGTAGCCCAAAGTCAAATCAGCCCTGAGTAGTGTAAGTGATAGATGACTTACTCAATCGTTTACTGAACCAGAATACTATGGCCATAGTAATGTAATGTACCTACATCCTCTTAGATCGAGAGATGATTACATTGTCAGTTCACCGTGATCCAATAAGTACATGCTAGTTTGGGATTGTGAGATACAAGAATCTAGTTATGTAGGACACACCACTATGCTCAGTTGGTTAACAAAATCGGTTACTCAACCAATCCTTTCGACGAAGGGAGGGCCATTCATTGAAAAATGAATGTGCGGGGCACCGCATTATTAGTCCGTGGTTGGCGGAAAAGCACCTGAGTGATGTTTCTCCTCCATAGCAGACATCTGAAGAACCAAGATTTGAAAGGGAAGATCCTGGACCGTCTTACTACTATTTGTGCAAAAGTTGTTTAAGATGTGTATGTATTCTTATGCTTTCGTACTCTGTTATTCACTTTGAAAAGGAAAAATTTATTTTGTTATGAAAGGCTTTAAATTGTATTTATATGATGTATTTCAATTTGAACAGAAAGGAAAATTTTTATTACAGTGTTATTTACTCATTTACTTTTGTTATCAACTGTAAAAATTAAGTTTTTATTCACATTTAGGATAGGTCGTTACAGATATCTTTTTCCAATAGGTCGATTCCCTCCATTTTGCCTTTTTAAATCATTTAAAATAATATAATGTTTGCACATTAAGAACATTAAAATATGTCCTTAAAACTAGCATCCAATTAATTGAAATGGGCCCCTCAAGTCATAAAGTGCAAATATAACTTTATAACATAACATTAAAATATTAATTATTATTAAAGTTACCTTTGATAATAATTAAACGTTATAACTTAGGCAAAATTCCTTATCGCATCAATTCAACTGAATTTGGGAATCGACACTGCCAACATGTGAACTTCAAGTGCCCTGCTATAAATAGAAATGTTGGCTAGCTGACTTGCTATAAATAGTAAGTATGGTGAAACTTAGTCAATCGAAGGCTAAGCTTGAACCCACATGAGACGCTAAAGGAGAAAAATCATTGATCGCTGCCAAAAGGGAACCGCTAACCAAACATATTGGCCTACGAGGGCCAGGAATAAGCTAAATCCACCGAACTCTGATACTCGCGAAATTGGGGACATTACAGTCCGCCCTTCCTGAAATTGCTCATCCCCAAGCAATCTCTTTTGCAAAGAAACCCAACTCCCCGGAAGGCCCGAAAGAAGAACTATGAAATGTCCCACACATCTCTAACAGACTCCTATAGCATCATCAAAAACACAACTGCGCAATCTATCCCTGAATCCCAAACCCAAAATGAAGGTTTGTCGTGTCTGACATCCTCTAACCTCCGTCACGCTCTACTACCTCCATCTTCACCATGTTGAGAATGGTGAAGTAACCCAATAGGAACCGTCCAATATTCAATGCCAAACCTGTCACCACCTGGATCCCAATACAATATGGAGGCACATCCATGTGGAGATAAGAACATCTAGAAGCATCTACTATACCAAATCTCTCTCTGTCCTCTATTAAACCCCCATGGATGTGATAACCAGCCAAGCTATCATGCCAACTGACACCATAGTCACTCTGTAACCATGTAGCTGTATGAAAACTTTGTGACATAGAAGTAGCAAGCCCTGTCAAATACACATCAGCATGATGGATAACTAACTGTTGTCCCTGCAAGTAATCGCCCACCAACAACTGAGTCAAGTACTTGCAACCGCTAATCCCGTTTTTGGAAGAGAGTAAACCCCTATCCCACAATGGATGGTATAAACCCTGTGCCACTCCACATCGACGCACAATCAAGTCCTCTATGTGAGGATCAAAAGAAAAATGATGAGCATTCCTCACTGTGTAGTTGCGATAGAACGCTCCAACTTCAATCAATGGCTCATCACTAGCAATACTAGAATCAAGCAACTGATCATTTTGACTCTGCGACACGACAAGCTAGCGTCCAAAATCAGCTGCATTGGATGATGTATCAGATTTGCTTCCAGGAGAGGGAAACAAATCAACATGAGAGACATACTCCCAACCAGATGATACTCTACGAGTCCCCTGTGAAGATGATGGAGTAGCCTCGTGTACTAACACACAACTCTCAGGAGAATCCCTCGCTGCAACACAAGAGCTATCAATAATCTGCCCTGCATCATCTGCCATGGTACTAACCAAAGGAGAACCTGATGCAACAAGTGGTTCTCTACTGCTCTCAACCAAAGTATTCATCCCAACTGAAACTACTACACCTATATCCGTGATGGATGTAACCACATCCTCACTACAACCTGTGGGCAAAAGATCCTCACCAACTGCCACTGTATGTAACTGTACTGTATTTGCAACTGGTGGAGACTGAGCTAAACTCAACTCCATGGTAAGCTCCTCCAACCGTAACTGTGACTCCTGAAGGGTCAACTGGGCGCTCTACAACGAGTCCATAGTCATCTCAAGCTCATGAGAGCTCGTCAACCTCCTCCTCCTTCCCCTTCAGTTCATCATAACAAATACAATCCCACTCGAGAAGAAAGTCCCTATCAGCAAGTAGTTGCAAGTAATTGTGTTTCATCATTCCAATAGCTTCTCGGAGTGCATGGAACTCTACTAGGGAGAGGCTACTATCACTGTGCTCATCTAACATAGGAGTATTCCAACCATAGGTCGCCAACATCTGTCTAACAACATCAAAATGCTCCAAAGTTGTAACAATCATAACATCACTAACCTTCGACTGCCCCGCCAGATGATGATACCCCCGTGACTCATCATTTCCACCCAAATCTGCACTATAGTAAGAGGTTGAATCCTCATCACTCACCTCATGATCAGCAGCATCATGTGTGCTATCATCAGTACACACATCAACAACTAAGGTACAACTGCTATGTACCTCAAGGGATGGCTCAAATGGCAAAGTAAAAGCTGCTAAGATGACAGTATCTTCACACACTTCCACTTCCAATGTAACTGTATCACAATCCAACTCACAATCCTAGGATTCTATGCCAACACATGAATCTTCAAACTTGTTCTCTAAGGTCTGATATGGAAAATCAAACTCACCATGACATCAATCCACATCAAATACTACACCATTAGTACCCAAATCTTGAGTACCTTCTTGTGACAACTCAATAGCATCATTTTGCACATGTGCAATCACTGCTGTCTCATGTTGTTGCAAATTTTTATCACTGTTGTCATGAAAATCAGAATTGTTAGCAATGTTGATCACAACTTATGGAATGTTCTGAATATCATTCTATGGCTCCACCATACTATTTTTTTTGATGTAAAATTTCCTTATCAACCGCCACTTCATTTTCAACCCCATGTCCATTTGTAGGTTGAAGATCATGATCTGCTAACTTATCACATTTTAAACCAAACTCATCATAGAGACTTCTAGATACTTCTCCTGTAGAGACCTCATGTTTTGACTCAAATTCTTCATGATTACTTTGCTGGTTGGATTTTTCATATTCCAAATCCTCATAGAAAGCCCACATTATTCTATTCGCCTTGCCCTAGGTCTCAAAGGGCAATCATGGTTTGCATCGTACGACCCTTTGCAATAGAAACACAACTTCTTTTTGTTTTGTGATGAGCTTCGTCTTCAAATGCAATCTTCAAACTGTTGCAAGCTACGAGCTAATCTTTGTTGTGAAGGCATAGGTTTTCGCTGAATATTATTTAAGGTGCTCTCAACTCTTAGCTGCTCACATTTCTTTGATTTGCTTCTTTGTTTGTTATAATCCATCTGATGCTCCATATATTGCTCGAAGTCTAAGTGATATTTGACCTTATCTAGAAGTGCTCTATACTCCTCATAAGCAACCATTACCTCATCAACAAATTTAGAAGCCATAATTCTGAATTTTCTGATTTTGGAACTCCGGAATTTTGTCAAACAGTTGCTTGTGTCTTCTTTAAACTGTTGTTTGCTGTTTTTGAATTTCTCAATGCAATATAATGACTGGAAACTACAATTGGTCGATGATTGGTGCTGGAGCGACACCTCCCAACAAGGTGACAAGTTCCTTCAAGTGTTGAGTGTTCTTGGCAATTATAGTGATTTAAATCAAACTCTTGCCAAACTCTCAAAACAGTTCACTCTCAATGAGGGACAATGAAACGACAATGACAGCATTCAATTATGAGACCAGTGTTAAAACAATGTTGATACTATTAAAATGTAAATTAAATCAGAAATGCAGATATTATAACAAATTACTAAAACCTGGAGGTGACTATTTTATTGAGTGATGTCGACCATGCTGGATCAATTGTGTTCCTTTAGAAATGCCTATTTCTGCCTTCACCGAGCTGCACTGAGATTTCCTAATGATAGGATGAGTAGCCCAAGATTGCCTTTGAATGGTCTCTCAGAATTTATGTAATGTTCCCTTCTCAATTGTGATCAATTTAGTTGACCGTTGACCTATTCCAGAGACCCGTAGGCTACTTGGAGGGTGAAAATTAGGGTTTCATGTTTCGAGGAGGTTGTTGCTTGAAGTTTGATGATTGGATTGTGGATTCTTTATGGGTTTTCAGAGAGCTTCGCAGTGGTATAGTGTAATGACCTATTCCTTGCGTAAATTAATATTTTCCAATTCTCACTTTAAACATGTAAAGGTAACAAGTAACAAAGACAATACAATAGAAATTTTCCTTTCTTTATTGATAAATATGTACAAGTTACAATATATTTCCACATGAATTTCATTTTCATTGCAAATATAAATCAGAGTTAAAAAGTAATACAGTTACATACATAGCTCGTAAGCTTTTGCACAAATAGAAGTAAGAAGGTCCAGGAGTCTGTCCTTTCAAATCTTGGTACATCGGTCACTTGCTATGGAGGAGAAACATCACTCGGGCACTTTTTCGCCAACCACGGACTTATAATGCTGTCCCCCGCACACCTATCATTTAGATAGATGGCCCTCCATTCGAAGAAGAGATTGGTAGGGTATCCTTTAATGATTACCAACTGAGCATAGTGCTGTGTCCTACACAACTAGAACCTTGCTATTTCACAGTCTCAATCTAGTACTAGGATCACAATGAACTCACAGTGTAGTCTCAACTATCTCACACCTAAGTGGATGTCGTACCTTTCACTACTTTGGCCAAAGTATTTTCATTCAGTACTTCGAATGAAGGTCATCTAACATAAACACTACTCAGGGCCGATTTGACTTTGGGCTATCTTACTCTACGCGTAGGCTATGTCCTTCAATGGGTTTAGATTACCCTAGACTTCCTACCTCAAACAGTCTACTAGAAATGAGTCAATAAACAAGTATCTAATATCCTAACTCCTGATTTTGGAAATCTTTATCCTAGGAGTGAAGCTTGTCAAAGTTAACCTAATAACATAAGCACTTAGTTTGACGTCATTTCGTTCCTAGTAGATAATATTTACTCTACGTATTCTCCATATATGGAGATCATACAAAATTGTAAACTCAAGCAATGCACATACAAATCCTTCAAAGCATAATGCATATTAAGCTACCCTTAAGCCTTTTAAACAATTGATTCCCTTCTAAAAACCCCTTTTTCTATAAATCCTTCTTTTAATCTATCAATAAAATATATTGATTTTCCAAAGCATTTACCCTTAATAGCATTGATATTCCTTATTCATTTATCCTTTGATTACAATGAAATCCCTTATGCATTTATTCTTTATGAAGCTTACCAAAACAATATTAATTTGCTTATAACATGCTAATTGCAGCCAGCAAACTCAAGAATAAAAGAGAAGATCATTCAAACAAAAATCACAAATTAGATAACATGCCTAATAATAGCTTTCCACAGGTGCTGCTCTAGTGAGAATTTGCTACACCTTTAGCCTCCAGCCAAAGGACTTCTTAGCAGATTTAAAAACTCACTCTACAAATGACGAACACTCTGAATTTGCTCTCAAAATTGCTAATTGCTCTCACAACAGAAACTCTCTTAGCAGAATAAATCTCACTCCCAACAAAATAATACTCACTCTTAACAAAATAATACTCACTCTCAGCAGAATGAAACTCACTCTACAATGATGAACTCAACTCACTCAACAAAAGAGACTAAACTTGAACTCCAAATTTGTGTATTGAAGAATGAGCAAGGCAGCCTTTTTATAGTGTTTAGAAATTCAACTAACTCCTCTTCCTAAGGCGTCCAAGCTGCCAGCACTAAAATTTGGAAAACTTCTTGAGAGATTTGTGGCGAAAATCTTCAAATTATCCCTTCAACAAACTTCACATGGTGAATTTCCTAGGTCGACAACTCTAGGCATCTTCAGATTTTTAAGGTATTTTGAAATAAATGATTTGAAAAATTCGTTTTAGATGAGAGATCAAGTCTATAATGTACCCACGTCGCCATTTTTGTGGCCTTAAGATCAGTATTTGCATTATTTCTCAGACCAGGTCGCAGCCCAGGCACAAACTTTACCAGTCGCGCGCGTGCTTCTCGCGCGGTTCCCTGCATTTATTTTTAATGAACTTATAAAAACGTATTTTCTTCTTTTCAAATGTTCTTCTGCAAAAATTTTGACTTCTCTTTGTTTTAAATGTCTCAAACAAAAGACTCGATTTCTATGTTGAGATTACTTTTTCTCCGTAGCCAAAATCGAAATATTTCACCATTGTTAAAGGATTTAAATCCTTTATGTTTTATTTTATTCACTCTAATATTTTAAGTGTCATTTAAATTTATACAATTTCAATTTCAATATCATACATTTATATACTTATTGTATATGTATTTTAATTAAGTGTTAATATGTTTATATATATATAAACATATATATATATATATATATACATGCACATATTACCTTAATATTAATACATATATTTTAAATATATATATTTACACCTATATTTATGTATTTATGTATATATCGTAAAATATAATCCCATCATTGATATATACATTTATACATAAATATTTATGTAAATTTACTAGATCATAATATTAAAATATTGTTCTTACCTCAGACATCAGGCAGAATGTGTACAAATATACTCGTGTATACGTATGTATGCGTATATACATGTCGACACGTGTATGAGCATATCCGTCTACTTAACGTACACATGTATTGATATGTCTGTACATATAGATACGTGTACACAAAGTATAGATGTATGTGCGTACCCAATCAATCTTTAACACATATCTTTCACATCATTCATACAAGGGTCACGGTATAGCAAGTCTGACATTAAACAATCATAACTCCTAAAGCAAAAAGAAGTGAATTCAAACTCCTAATGTCAATAAACAAGCCTATGGATGACTTACCCTTATCTCGACAAATAGACTTGGCTTACTCAATCTATAGTATGTGTGTGTATGCTCAATTGGTACTCGTTACTGTTTACCCGACCAAGCTCCTCCCCGAGTGATATCTCTCCTCTGCCTGGAGGAATGAACCTATTTCCTGCACATCATGACATGACAATGGAAGTCATATGCTCAAACAAGGTAGTTTACATAAAACATCTCAAAAGTTAGAATAAACATTATTCCGTAACTTATATGCAACATTTATTCAAAATTACATCAATAGAAGTTTCAGGAGACAATCATTTGATAACAAGAACAATATATTTTATTCATCTAAAACATTCAATCATTACAGTGCATTTCCCTATGCAGTAGTAGCTATACAATCGGGGTGTAACATATAGCATGCATGGTGATCCGAGCAACTTCGGGAATTTGCTATTTTTAGTAAATTCCATTTCTGGCAGTGGTCCTGTTGACTTCTGTGCAGTTGGCTCTCTTCTTCAGCGAGTTCAGTTGGTATTGTGATTTTTGGCCTTTTGATGCATTTTCTGGAGAGATAAGTTAATTTAATTAAAATAATGTTATATTTTAATGTTATAACCCCTTAGCCTAGCTTGATGACTTAAAGTTGTTCTGAAAGGGGGACTTCAAGGATGGACGCCTCATCTGGAGGTAATTTAATATTTCCAAATGTCAAAAATCATGCTTGAAGTGGGACACTAACTTTGAAGAGGAGATTGTTTTAAAATAAAAGTTAAATGTTGCCTTCTTAATTTTGGACGCCACTTTGGAGGGATAAGAGTCAACTCAAATTTGAATAATGCTTTGATTGGTTTGGGCGCCCTTCTAGATGCTTCTGGAAGATGCTTTGCAAGTCTACATAAGGAGACCTTTTCTCTTCATTTTCTTATCTCTTGTCTACCATACTGTTATGCTGCTGGATTGATTTCAGGCAAAGCTTCGAGGAAAGCATACCTCCTAGCAATTGGCTCATCTTCTTGCTTGAAAGATAGCAACTAGTTGGGAGATAGATTGTCGTTGGGTTGTTGAGCATTGTAGTTGGTTTGCTGGTTTGCCATAGCTGATTGTAAGTTTCATTCATATATTCAAAAATAAAAATAATCTCATTTTGGGTATTGATTCATTGTCTCTTTGATAGGGGCGACCCTATGTAGTAATTTGCAGATTTTATTATCAAGGATTGAATTTTATAGCAGCAAGTCGCCCTTCTTGAGGGTCGTACCATTTGGGGGTTCATTGAAAATTGTGCCAAAAAAAAAAAGAAGCAAGTGTTGGGTGGTTTTATGGTTGTATCTTGAGCGCCATCATCTAGGTGAGGTAATGCATTTAGTTTCATGCATTTTGGGTGAGTGTGGAGTGATTTGTGAGCATATTAGTGAGTTGTCAAGTTGCTGGTTTGTACATTTTCAGTCAATTGGGTGAGTGTGGAGTGATTCTAAAGGGTCTTGTAAGCATTGGAGAGTTGCTAAATATCATTGCAGCATTAATAAGCTTCTAATCTCGTGTTCTTGGCAGGCACTCTATTTCATTGTAAGCTGAATCAATAGTACTGTCAACATTCTCACTTCTCTCTTATTTATTTACTTGTACTTCCTGCTAAATAAGTGGAAGAGGCTGGCTTGCCGCCTATTTACTTTCAGAAATTGCATTGTACTTCAAATTGCTGATCGGCTGAGCCGTCACTAAATTCATGGATCCTCTGACCATATGCTTGCCCCTCCTCCCACATCAGGTCTTAGGGCACATTCTTGGTTAGAGTTACATTCTGATCAGCTAGCTCATAGGGATCTGTAATATTCCGAGCCAATTTTTTTTTTGTTTTTCAATTAACAGATTTCCAATTACAAACAGTGCACCCGTTAAGGTTAGATGGATAAACCAAAACGTGCAAGAAAGCAACTCTAACCAGAATGGCGCCGATGACGGCGAGCATTGGTCAGAGGGTCTTCTACTCTAAATACAGAAAGGAACTCAACATCAAGTATGTGCTACCCAATCCAATGCGGAGTGAGGGGCGACCATATGACGGAGTGATTACAGAAAGCAAAGCTTGAAATGAAATGTTGAATACTGAAACTACTCAACACCCAGAATGTGCTTGCTCACCCAGAATGGGAAGTAGCTACCATAGGGCGGAGTTATAACTATTTCAAACTAATACTGAAAGCAAGAACGAGTATTACAAATAATGACAAAGCAATATTAAGAACACTGGTCAGTACTACTACCAGTTTACAAAATATAATTATTGCCTGCAATGTCAAGATATCAGATGCTTTTCAAATGGTACATTCAACAATGAATCTGCTACAATCTTTAAGTAAATCACAGTGCCAAAACCAAATCAGATGATGCAGATTTTTGTAGACAGTTTGACAGATCTGCACTTTTCACCCTCTAACCAGCAGCATACAGATTCACTAATTGATTCATAAATCACTCATTCCTTACCCAATTAACCTATTCTTAGATGCAAAACCCAGCTAATGAGAAGGCGCCTAGAATGGATGCAAGAGACAGACCCAAAATGCCAATATTTAATATTGCACGAAATTCAATGCTAGACTAAATGGTACGGCCCAGCAAGAAGTTCGACTTCTTCTCAAAAATTCAACACTCCTTTAAAAATTCTAAGAACTGGAGAATATTGGCGCCCTTTACAAACTCAACTATTGATGCAATACCCAGAACTATATTTTTTGTCTTTTTTGAGATATGAGTAAAACATGAAATCTGCTGTCTAGAACAATGCAATTTGCTGAAACTACTAAATGCCAATTCGAATCTAACTATGCAATGAGCTGAGAACAAAACACAAACTAAATGCAACTCACAATACAATGATTCACCACTAGATGTTGTCTTGCAAACACGAAGCGATGCCCGAGCTAGGAGGCCTTCATTCCTCGAAGCAGTTTCCAGAGCCAATCCGGCAGCATAACAGTATAGTCGACCAAAGATGAAGAAATGATGCTCAAGGCCTTCCTTTTATAATTTTCCAGTTGACTTCAATTAACCCTAAAATCACTTTCAAGCCAAAACCCTAATCTCCTCAAGATGGCGTACTTTCTCCTTCAAAGCTTAAGATTTGATATTTTAATTAAATATCATCCTTTTGATAAATACGCCCTTCAAACCTTGCTTTGACCTTGGCACTAATTAAAATAATCTTTTAATGAGGGCACCACCCTCAAAGGCCACTTTTTAAAAACAATATTAAGTCATTAAATCTAGGCCCATGGTCAACGTTAAAATATAATATTTAAAACGTGACTTTTAATTAAATGACTTAACTTATCCCTCCGAATGTGCCCTGAAGCCAATACTGAGCACAACATCTGACCAAACTGAAACATGAAGTCAACCAAGCTGAACTCAACCGGAAGCTGCCAAAAATAGAATTTACTAAAAATAATAAATTCCAGAAAGAGCTCTGAATGCCGAGATGAACATACCACTGCGAAGCTCTCTGAAAACCCAGAAAGAATCCGCCATTGAATCCATCATCTCTGAGCAAAGACCTCCTCAAAAATAGGAAACCCTAATTTTACCTTCCGACTAGCCTTCGGGTTTCCAGGAAAAGGCCAACGGTCACATGAACGATCAGGTTTGAGAAGGGGATATTACAGGATCCTCTAACCATATGCTCGCTCCTCTTCCCACATCGGGTTTTAGGGTGCATTCTTGGTTAGAGTTACTTTCAGTTCAAGATCCTCTGACCATATGATAGTACCTTGCCCAACTTGGGGATCTTGGTGCACATCCTTGGTTAGAGTTACCTTTCGCATCGTTTTTGTTTTAGAGCTAACTTTAAAGGGTGCGTGTTGCATTGTATTTGCTATCAAAATATTGGTCCAGGTCATTACAATTTCCCTCAAGGTTGCCAGAGGATCTACGACTTCTCCTACAACAAATGCATGTTTCAATAGAGCCCCCAAATATGATATCAAACTGGAAAGTCCCTTCATATAATTATATTCAAGACTTGTCTTTATCCGCTAAGAGACACCTCCCGTCAATGAGAAAAATAACGTTTTGAATCAGATTTGTATTGTTAGCTTTCTATTTATTCCACCGTTTTCACTTATCTGAAAATACTCTTATTTGATGGCAAGTTGCTCCTGACAACTGAGAGGTGGACCCATATCCTTTTACCTCAAAAGATGAAATCAATATCTATGTGAAATTTATCTTTTGCTTAAATCGTTCTCCACCTTGTGTCGCCTTCTGGTTGTCTTATTTATCCACCTGAAGCTTATCTCCAACAATATGTAATGTCCCCTTTTTCAGCACGATCGTGTTTGATAGTGGTTCACCTATTACTTAGTCTCTCGTAGGCTAACAAGTTGGGTTAGAGGGTCAGTAGCATTATTTAATGGGTTTTGTCATTCTCATCCTTTGACTTCAGTGATTGGCTCACAACAGGGCTTGGCAGTTCAGTGATTGACAACTTCTAACGACACGTCAATATGACAGGTTATGAGCGAGCTATTAATATTCTCGTGAAATTGAAGTGTTTTAACTTTATTTAATGGAATATTATAAAGTTGAATTGACTTTATAATAAAGAATTCACTTAAATTTATTTAAGTGAAAAATTATAACACTTTATCAAAAGGGGTGCCCATTTATTAATGCATTGACTATTGAAATGTTTTAAATACATTTTAAATGTATTTTAAAGTCAAATTGGCATCACTTTTTGGAGATGCGTGCCTTTTGGAGTTTATAAGCAACCAAAGGGAAAAATCGAACTCATTCATTGATTATTTGATATTTTCTTCTTTGGCTGGGCTTGAGCTTGGTTTCCTCTGAGACAAGGGTTTCAGGATTGTTTATCTCTGGAGAACGAAAACTCTTCACAGATCTGTGATTGTGAGACTGTGAAAGATCAATTGAATGATTGCAACCACAGGGGCTTCAATTCAGGAGTTCTACAATGCTTCAATGAGAATTTTTTTTCAGTATTCAGTAGTTTCTTCAATAAAAGGCAAGACGAGATGAGAGATTGGCTTCTTTCTTCATCAAGAGGTCTGATCAGCTTCTTGGCCGTACTTCTTGGTTGAGGACGTGACTTTCCTTTGTTCTGTGTAGCTCTTCACGCAAGTGCGTGGGAGTTCTGGAGAAGAAACACCTTCTTCTTTGAGGGTTTTGCATATTCTTCTTTGGCGCCTAGCTTGTTCCCTTCATCTGCTTCAGTTTTAGGCTGGAGGTTGCATTCTATTGCATCCTACGCTTGGAATTGCCCGTTTACTCCATTCATGGCTGGCAATTGGACTTATTTTCTTAATTAAATAATCTGGAGCATTTTGGGTATGTCTGAAACATGCAATCTCATTGTTATGGTTATTTAATACCTTTTGCAGTTTCATTTTGTCAATTTTAGTTCAGATTTGAGTTCTATGAGCAATTATATATTGCGCCCCTTCTATTTCTCTCTATAAACTTTCTTAAAAAACTCAAAAGAACACAAAAAGATAATTAAAACAACAGGGGTTTGAAGAGGAGCCAGTTGGGCTCATCACACAATATAAAGACCTGACGGGTTCTATATCTCTTCATATGACGCCTTTATAATATCAGCTTGGAAGTTCAATATCATATTCGACTCCTTTTTAGTTAAATGATTCTTGTCTTATCTAGAAGCGGCCTCCTTTGTCTATTTGATCTTTTGTCTCCATAAAGAGACACTTTAATTAATGCACCCAGAAATATTTATTCATGCTCACACGTCTTTGATTTCTCCTGAAGTCGTCTCTTTCCTGCTTCAGTCGACATCCAATATATTATTCATGGAATGTGACAACATCTAATGCTTGTCTTTACATAAATTTTGTCTCTATCGTGCCTTGTCTTTATCTGACATAATATTTAGCTTCCTGTTGTTTGATTTCCCAAAGAAATCGACAATTTCTCCAAATAGATATGACGCCTCAAGTTAATCGATCTCCTTGAATATTTGACCTTTTATGTTATTGCGTCAGACCCTTTTTGTCTCTTGTGGCTCTTCTAAATCATAAACTAATGTGTCTGACTTGAACATCGAACTTCTTGAAAGCCCGACACCTTCTCAATATCAATCGAACTCTGCAAATCTGAATATCTAATCTCTTCCCAATATTCTGAAAATCATAATCTGTCCTTTAGCACCAGAACAATAAAATACTTTTTGAAATAACCCTGTATCTGAAAAAAAATCTTTTTCAAACCCAACACAAGATGGCAGGATTCAAGCTCTAATACCACTGTAAAAAACCCTAGTTCTTCCAATCCTGAGACTTTGTACTTCTGATGAAGGTTTTCTGAATTTGTTTGTGTTTTCATGTATATTTTACCTTTTGGTGTATTTTTGAAGTATAATGCCAGGCATGAAAAAATAAAATACTGGAAATGTAAATATGAAACCCTATCGCAACAATGAGATAATTTTATTGATTCCCTTTAAAAAGCTTTTGCAATAGAGCATACCTGAAATACAATCCTCTGATATTGAAAGTTGAAGAAACCCTTATTCTGAAAATCTCCTTGACCACTAGATGAAGCCAACAGTTAAGCACCTTCAACTGATATTTCACAACCTCAGAATGTTGTTGCAATGAAGCAGCTACGCTCTCCAATGTTGATACGCTGGCAGAAACCCAAGGGCTTGTTGTGACCTTTTCACACATCGCCCCATTCAGATGGGGACCCCCTTTTTTTTTGCTCCGTTCCGGTCTTTTGGCTTGGGTTTTTCCTCTCTCTCTCGCTCTGTCTCTTTTCTGGTGTCCGGAGTCTTTTTCGGTTTTGTGTGGTCATTGGGCTTAGCGGTAAGAGATATTGGCCAACTCTAAAATTAGGGGTTTCATCTTTTCTGGTCAATTCAAGGTCAAGTAATGTCGGTAAATTGAAAATTAAACTTAACATTGTTATCAGTAGGCATCCAGCAGGTTTCCAGCCAAATTTCATCAGATTCCGAGATACTTACTATTTTTAGTAAGTCTGCAATTCAGGGCAATTTGTCAGCATTTTCGAGATTCCGATCATCACACAGCATTCAGAGTACATCAGACTGCTTGCATGCCAAATTTGAGCAAAATTGGACAACTTACTATTTTTAGCGGTCCGGCTTCCAGGACTAAGTTCAGGGTGCAGATGCAGAGATTTTCTTTGCATGTCTGCATATTCATACGGGTTTTGAGACCTTAGCGGTGATATAACATGCAAGTCGAGATGACCACTTCGAG
>VDFB02193951.1:0-33163 GCA_007258455.2 Sequoia sempervirens | reverse complement strand
TTTCGGTGGTATTCTTCGGCTATCACAGGGCTTGGCTTCTTCGATGCAGCACAGGCAGATTCAGCTAGGGTACACAAGGCTATGGCCAATATCATAGATGGAGTTCAGAACACTTTCGAGGCCATATTTGCTAGGCGGCTGAATCCAGATGAGATAAATTTTGATAATTTGAGGGGTTTGCTGGTTCCCTTCTTCGCAGATGTTAAGACCTTTGTACAGGATGACTTTGAAAATCTGCTACATTCTCCACTGATCGAGAACACGCGGGACTCATTAGGCTGCTTGGAAAATCTTGTCACGAGCCACGAGCTTTTCGATCCTGATGTTAGAGTTTAGTTGGATTGTGTTCACTTCTATTCCGGTTCATGAGGTTGAGGCCGTACTTAGCAGATTTGTTGAGTTGGCAGTCAGAGAGAAGGCTAATGGGAACACACTACTGGACGAGGATCTTCTAGAAGACTGAGTATGGAGCATTTATTGCATTTGCTATTTTGGGAGTGAGTGGGAATCTTTGATTCATTTAATGTACCACTCCCTATTCTGGCAGTTTTTAGGGTTAGGGCTGAGGTGGCACGATTCTGGCCCCTCTATTGATTGTAACCCTAGCCGTCTTTTGGGACTTGGCTAGCTATAAAAGGGGGAGTCCCCCTCATTTGTAAGGCATCAGATGAGAATTAGAAGATTAGAAAGTTAGAATCAGAGTAGACATTGAGAGAGCTTAGAGTAGAGCATTTTGCATAATTTGGAGAAGAGAGAATGTTTTCCCTTTGAAAACTTTTGAAGAAATTGTTGTGTAACACATTTTATGATAATAGATCTTTTCATTGATGATGGAATTAGTCTTATCATGAAATGCTATGGTTTCTTCTTCCTTTTAAGTATCAATAGAATTAAATTCAATACAAGTAGCTTACTTATTGTGTGGTGTTTTATTGAGATAGCTTCGCTTTATTCCATACCACTAGCGGATTGTTGATGATAAGTCTGCCTTGCGTGGTCAACTGGACATTACATTAAGTCTAACTTCGGTTATGGTTTATATGCTTATATGCGTCGTTGTGATGGTGTATGCATGTTAAACTATAACTTGAATATCTTTTGCTATCCCCTTTGAAGATTGCACCGATTTTACTGAGGCTGTCCGACGGAGGCTAGGTGAAATCCGGTTGAAGTTTATTGAGACGAAGCCCCACATACCCTGCATTTAGAATAGAGTATAAATTTCTTAGGCCCTTATCCCCTTTACTTTCCGTACTTTCTGATTAGTTTTAGGAGAGAGAGCACATTGCCAAATCATACACGTAAGAATTCCCCTTCAATATCATACATTAGCTGCTGACTGCAAGAAATCTGGACAATTGTGTAAGTCCCCTCGTACGAACACAGCAATACACATCAACCAAACTGGGTCTATTCGCACTAAAGGAACCTTGGAGTTGAACATGCGAACTTTCTCGCAATCTTAGCACATGGAATACTTTGATCAAGAGAGAACGGAGTAGCCCAAACTATTTTGTTCTGCTGTTTGGTATGGTCACAAAAATCACATCAACAGGTAACCCCATGAAAGAACCATGGAAGGCAAGAAGAATTTGCAAGTAAGTATAAAAGAAAATTCATCATGAATTTATATATTAATTTTTAATAAATATATCTTGAAATTAAATGATAATGCGGTAGAATAAGAATTCATATATAATGATATTTATTCTAGTTGATATCACTCATTTCTATAATGTCATTTTGGAATAATAAAGTTATACGTGCTACTATTTATTCTTAATATCTTATAGAATTATTGATATGTTTTGAATATCTAACTATATTATTGTGATATATTCTATCATAATGTCTCTCACATGAAGTGTCTTTCATATTTTCCTCAAAGTTTTGTATCACCAAACAAACATGTAGAAAGTTAAGGGAGGGAACCTATAGGTTGAGCAGATACTAGTTCTCCACTAGGTACGCCACTCCCCGGATCGAATGACCAAGAGTCATGCCATCGGGAGCCAAGGGGGTGATATCCGCTCTTGGGCTTAGTGTGAGTATCTACGGGCCTCCTATGGATTCCTCTCCTCTAAATTATCACATGTTTGATTTGAGGGATTCTCCAACTTAGTTGGGAAGTGATGAGAATGGGTGAGGAAAGCAGATACAAGCGTATCCCCTAAGTACACCACTCCTCAGATAGGATGACTGAGTATCATGCCATCAGGAGCCAGGAGGGATGGTATATCCACTCCTGGGCTTAGGCAAGATTGCTTCGGGCGGACTTATCCTTATCATCCAACCCCCACTATGTTAGAGTCCTAAAACTTATTTGTGCAATGGACAAATCAGATTTTCATTTTAATGTGTTGTATGATAAATAATATTAATTATCATTATTTTTCAATCAAATCATTAGGGAGGGGAGTTGGAAGCACATGAAGGAGAGCAGAGACTAGGGTCCCTTCGAGGTAGGCCACCCTCCTTGGATGACTGCGGTCTGCCATTGAGGGCCGAGGGGGTCATTTCCACGGGCGTTGGTTGGCCGCTCTCGGGTTGAGAAGGGAATCACTAAGGGCATCTTTGTGTGTGACCTCTCTTGCCTCGCCTTTGATGTTGATGAACAAGGGATAATAACTAGGGTGTTTTAATATCTATTTAGTTTGCTCAGAAATTTACAAATTGAATGCTTCATAAATGCTTGTGTATTATATGTATTCGCGTGTCTGCTTCATGTTTATGTGTATACTCGATGACCTTGGGAAGGAGGATGGGTCCACGGTGTAGTATGGGATACACCGAATCCACCTTCTCGATTGTCTGACAGCATACTTCATTCTAGTGTAGTTGTAATTGTTCGTACACCCTATAACCCGTGATTGAATTTGTATTTGGGTGTATACTCTATAACTTTGTATTGATATTTGAGTGCATACTCTATGACTGCATTTGTATTTGAGTGTATATTCTATGATTGAGTTGACTTATGACTATATTTGAATGTATATGATCTTGTGTTCATATTTGAGTGCATATTCAGAATGTATTTGTATGCGAGTGTATACTCTCCACCTTTGTATACTCTATGACTTTGAATTCAAGTGTGCCCTTCATGACGATGTATTTGGGTGTTTTTGTTTCTTCGTTAGCATCTTGTTTACTTCATGACTGATGTACATAAGTGTATGCTGTATGTAATTGTTTTTATTTGCTGAGTGTATTTGCGAGCATTCTTATATGTATGATCATTTCATTATGCTTCATGTTATGTATTTATGCGTATGCTTGAGTGTCCCTAATTATCTTCGGAAATCCAGACCCCATGTTTACACTTCATGCATCTCAGGCGTATTTCTATCGAGTGCATTTATTCCATGCATAGAAGTAAATTTGAGTATACTTGAACACTCTATATATTCATGTCTTAAGTAATTCCTCTATGAGTATGTTTGGACTGCATACCTTGCTTGAGTTTGCGTGCTCCACGTATGTGCTACAAGCACTTATTCAAGTGTATTCAAGTGTGTACCATGTAACTTATATTCAAGTGTATTCAAGTGTATACCTGACAGCTTGCGTATTCAAGTGCATGCTTTATGGCTTATGTGTATATTCAACTGTATTTCTGTCCTAAGTAAAATTACATAATTTACATGCCTTATGTGTAATTTATTGCTCAATGTTTTTTGTGCGTATTTGTCTTACCTTGTGTATCTTACTCCATTCATTTATAAGTGTATTGCATATATGTGTATGCTTCCTATGTAATCTATGATTATGCTCTACACATGTATTTATGTTTGCTCCATGCTTTGTATCTAGTATGCATTTATGACAAATACATTAAACATGACTACTCTATGGGTAACTCCCTGATGTTTCTTTCAAGATTGGTGTGTTTTCAACATGCGTTCTTGATGCTCTATATTCAAGTGTATACTTCATGCTTCATGCCTTATGTATTCGGGTCCATGTTTCCATGTACTTATTCATGCCTGTACTTCATGCTTTACTACTTACGTGTATGCAAATGTATGATTCTTGTCTTATGAGTGTACCTCATGTATTACATGCTTTCTTTATGTCCAATAGCATGTTTACTACATGTATGTTCTATTTTTTTATGAGTGTATACTTTTGATTAAACATGTATACTTTTTTTTTCAGTGTATTTACATACCTTGAGTGTATTAAAGTTCCTTCTTAATAACTAGAATAGACTTACGTGTCTATCAATGTTCTCTTATGCTTCATGTCTTACCGGCTTCATTTCTGATGTGAATGTATGGCTTGCAAATCTTATGTGCCTGCCTTGCGACTATTTCATGTATAATCGACGCATTCTTAACATGAGTGTTTTTGTGTATGGCTTGCATATAACCTTTGTGTGTTTTCAACATAGTTACACCATGTGTGTTTATAATCGCTTGTGTTTAACAATGATAAAAGGACTTTCTTAGTAGATTAGTTGTAATTCAAGTCTGGGATTGCTTGAGGACAAGCAATCTTTGGGCAGGGCGGACTGTCATGTCCCCAAAAGTGTAACACTAAGCTATAAAGTGTCCAATCGATAAATAACATGCAAATTAAATGAAATGCAATAATACAAATCATAATTTAAATAATAAAATAACATTTAATAAAATAATAATTTTCCATGTTATTATTAGGCTTTAATATCGAAATAACAAATATTTACCAACATTAAAATGATAAATAAGGTATAAAGAAAATGATGGGATCAAAAAAATCGTAATACTTATGCCACCGAACTTGCATTATATTCTCATGAAATAAAAGTGTTTACATTTGCGGGAGGCACTCCCCAATATTTTAATTATATAAATAATAATAGATATTAAATAAAGTCATTTGCTAAACTTAAACTCTGAAAGGTCATTTCCCGTGAAAAGATAGTTTTGACGCAGTGATTGGAGAAGCCTCGGCCAAAGACACGACTATCTGCAGGAATGCGTTGAAGAGTCATCTTCTTTCAAGCGGCTCCAACAGGTATCACCAAAAGGGAATAAAGGGACATGAGTTTGGGAGTAAGAAAGACACAAACATATTCATTCATAGTATTTCTTACCAGATGATTGGATTCAAAACCAATGGATCAGGGAATTGCCTTTGGGGAACCGAAGTCTAGAAAGATAAAAGGAATAAGGGAAGTATAAAAGCAGATATACCCATATTGCTAGGTTAGATTGGTCATCCCGTCCACCGGAAATCTCATGAGTATCTATTGTTTATATGTGCTTTGCCAGGTGTTATCGTCAGGAGATGTCATTCTCGAGTCTGGAAATGGAAGCTTGAACCACAGTACATACTAATTTACTGTCAATATCTGAAGTATGGAATCATCCGTTGAATTGAAGAAAGGAAGGATTAGTGTGAATAGCCACTGCAAAATCAAGTTTCTTCAATAGTTCGTGTCTGGTCAATATCTCCCATACCCAGCATTTCGATAACCATAATAATATCATATTGGTGCCACCTTTTCCTAAACATGGAGAATATAAAAATATGTAGCTTAAGGTGATGACGATAATATAATAAGACAAAGGGATGAAAATCATTTTGAGCCACCCAGTCTACAGTGGGTTCCCATCAACTACCTTAAGGATGCGGTCGATTAAATTAGAGGCAACGATTACCTCTTCAAGGCAGCGTTTGGTATGTTAGAAGATGGAGGGGATTAAGTCAAAAGGCATCGAATAGAGAGGAGGATGGAAGAACGGTAAGTAATATGTTGGACGAATAAATGTCGGTGCAATCATCAGGTAAGGGTTGATGATTATTTAATTATGCATACATGGATATAGATAAATTGGGTAATGAATAATATGGCATAAATATTATATATGTATATATGAATAATGATATAGGGAAGAATACATATGCATTACTAACATGATGATATTGAAATAGAATACTTACATACATAATCATATAAAAATAAAGATATGTTTGTATTTATAAATTGAGTTAGTTAGTAATGATAATATATACTTATTTAGACTATATATATAGATTGTGCAAATAATGGTGCTTGCAATATTTATGGAACCTTATAAGTCACAATGAATCTATTCATTCATGATGGTGATGAATGGTATAATGGAATTCCATCAATGATTTCTTCAAGGATGTTAAATATTTACCCTAATGCACTATGAAATATATATTAGATGAGAGTTAGTTAGAATGAGCAATGAGAAGGGAATGCCTAATCCTTTGACAAAAATGAAGAATTATATCAGTTTCAATCTAACTGAATGTTATCACTGGAATTTATGGATTTCTAATGTTTCTAATGTCTCTTCAAGAAACACTTTGAATGCAAGATTTAGGTTTAAGTGCTTCCACCAAAAAGGGGACATTACAAAATGTAATATAGACCATCAAGAGCCATATAAATTGAAAGAATTAGTGCCAGCATTGAATAAGTAGGTAGTTCTCCAATAAGATGCTCATCAATATCTTAAGGGTAAATAACCCTCCCTCCATTCATTAATGGTGCACTAGCATCTCTTAGTCTTCGAGTTACAAGGACAACTTTTCACCCCTAAAGAAGCATGTCTCTCTGAACAGCTATGTGAAAAACACTTTATAAAAAATTATAAATAGCTCTATACCCTGAACATAAAAAGTAAATGACAAAGTATTGTGTATCTGAAAAATGCATAGTTGGAAAGCACCCTTTAGAGACAAAGATTTCTCAAAAGGATGGGAAATCCCGAGCAAAGAAAGTTCTAAATGCAATCTCAAGAAAATTGAGGGGTAGGTAAATCAGTAGCTAATTGGTCTTCTCATACCATGCTGGGAGAAAATGCACAATCAAACCATGAACATCTGGAACAAGCCTTACTACAGCTAATAGTGCCACTTACAATTGTCATCACTTTGTGTTTGGTAGGGTTTATCTATGGCTCCACCCTTACCCTGTAGAGTCATTTAATGAAAAACAAAAGAAATTAGAACCCATCGCAAATTACGAATGATGAGATTTATGCCAAACTAAGCACTAGGTTTGTGCCTCCACCTATAGTTGCATTACCATTACTTCCACCAATTCCCATGTACCTCTTACACATACAAAGAACTTGTGAGCTCAACATGTATTAAATTGTAAATAAATGTATCAAAAAATACTTGTTAGAAATTGGAATAGCATCTTGCCCCTCTTCATGGGTAATGAGTCAAGTACAATGGAATGAAATGTGCAATATGAAATACACAATGCCAGTGGGAATACTTGAGTGAAAAATATGTCATCAATCTACCGCCAACTATATAGCTCATGTCCATGTGCTTAATGCTAGCCATTATAACCTCAAACAAGACTAATGCCCTTCACTTCTCCATTTCCCACTTCCAAACACTATCAACCCAATGTCATAAAAATCAATTATTCTTAGATTGAAGAAGATTACATAATGTGTTTGCATTCTCTCTCACTCAAAAAAAAAAGTGAGGAATCAGCAAGAACAAGTGGTAAGATATAGCCTCTTGCTATAAACCATGGGGAAGGAGGGCTAACATCAGTCACTTTTCTACAATCATTTATGTCAAACCTAAAGAAATTATTGTGTCATTTTTCTTTACTTAGTCCCTTTCTAAATTTGCAGCTTTGTTATCATTTTTTCTCAAATGCTTTAAAATACCAAGATCAGGTGTAACTTCTGCAAGCATCCTATGAAAAGTGGACTCAATAGGTTAAAATAGCGCCTTGCTTAAACACCTCGACATGATGTGGAGGTGCATCTTGATGTGCCCAATGAAGTAATCCCAAGAAATATTAATGCCCTTCACTTCTCCATCTCCCATTTCCAAACACTATCAACTCAATGTCATAAAAATAAACTATTCTTAGATTTGAGAAGATTCCACAATATCTTTGCATTGTCTGTCACTCAAAGAAAAATAAATAGGGAAGGAATCAGCAAAAACAAGTGATAAGATATAGCCTCTTGATATAAACCATGAAGGAGGGCTGACATTGTAATCACTTTACTATCGTCATTTATCTCAAACCTAAAAAAATTATTGTGTCATTTCTACTAGCTCGATCCCTTTATAAATTTGCAACTTAGTTATTATTTTTCCTCAAACGCTTTAAAATACCAAAGGTCAGCTGTACCTTTCACAAGCAATCTATGACAAGAGGACTCAATAGGTTAAAATGGCACCTTGCTCAAATACCTCCACATGATGTGAAGGTGTCACATACACCCCTGATTTTTTTGCTTTTCCCCAACTGCTGATTCAATGTTTTCTGAGTTTGCTTGTTTAATGGTTTCACATAACTCATTCAAGTTTGTAACATGCCAACATATGCATAACAGATTTCAAAGAGAAAAGCAACTACATAACTTGCAATGAATGAGAGATTTCTGCCTTCAACAATATTCAGATTTTCATTCTAATTGAGTTCAGTTTTACAAGACAAAATATCCGAAATAGTTAGTATTTTCTCAGACCTGGACGAGTAGCATAAGGCAGATTTTAAGCCTCCATAGTGCATCGAACTGCAGTGATGTTCTTGGCTCAAAACTGCCTGTTTTTAGGCACCCAACACTCAACCAAAGACCTCAATATACAGCCACCAGGTGCCTTTACTTTTTGCAGGTCACAAACTGAAATTTCTTGCAGCAACAAGGCATCCCCCTTGAAAAGTTCGATCCTCTCTAGAAAATCCAAAACTCAATCAAAAATTACCAACTTGTACTCTTTAGAATCGGCTGGAGATGAATCTTCCAACTCACCAATACCCATTTTGATATCTCAATCCATTTTAGAGCTATGAGCAAAAACATGGGTTCAGGTCCAGAAAGTACTACCCAGAAAATGATTTGAAACACACCAAAACCTTCATAAAACCACACCAAACTGAAAGCCAAACAAACCACACCAAAACTCCTCAAAAGAACTGGAGAATCATCATTTTCAATCACCAAAATCCCCTAAAAGCTGAACTCTGTTAAGCTCTATATGATCCCTGCTGTGGAATCACTCACAATCTGACTAGGGTAGATATTTCACCACCGAAATCAGTCCAAATGATGAGGGTTTCCGTCCTCAGTTCGCAGCCCAAGCAATCTAGAAGAAATCCAGCAACATTCTATTATGTTGCCAAAATAGAGATATGCAAATGAGAGCCAAAATGAAGTTATATAGAGATTAGGGCGACTGGACTTGAAAATTTCTTAATTCCCTCCTAAAACCCACGCCCTTCCTTGATCCTTTGAAAATTTAAAACATTTTAAATAATTCCTCCTTTCTTGGGCGTCCCACTCATAAGGAAACTATTTGCACTGCAGCCTTCTAAAATAACTTTAAGTTATTCACCAGCACCAAGGTACTTTTTGAATAACTATCATTCACTTCAACTTATGTTTATAAAATAACTTTATAAAGCAACTTAAGTGACTAAATAAAACAATTATTAAATACTACAACCTTAGGCTCTCCAAAACTAAATGAGAAAGTGTCGTAAGCAGATACATACTAGCCCTCGACCAACTCCCCAAAAGACTTTACTATAAATATACTCTAAAAATAGTAAGTGTACAATCAACGCTAAACTAAAAACAAAACCAAGACCACTAAAAGCACAGACCAACTCAAGATACTTTATAATAAACCGCCTAATAGAAAGATGCCAACCACCGTAACTGCCACCATAGCCAGAAATAGTAACCTAATGCTCAATTGCTACTAGAACCACTTCCAGAAATAGCACTGCTAAAAATAGCACTTACTATAAATAGCATAGTACTAAAAATAGTGACTTCAAAGGCATTTTGAGCACAAACCGGGCAGTCGTCCGAACTTACTAAAAATAGCAAGTCCGAAAAAGGTTGTCAAATGCAAATGCATGTTATACCACTGCAAAGCTCTATGAAAACCTAGAAGGAATCTAGAAACCAATCCTGCATGCAAACTCCCGATTGAAATGCTTGTCACATCTTCTCTAAAGCTTTCTCAAAACCCGTAGTAAAGATCCAAAACACACGCCAAACCTTTGCATGCAAACCCTGGAATCAAATGAAGCCTACTAGAAAAAGAAAACCTAATTTTGCCTCTAACTAGCCACGGCATCCTGGAATAGGCCAATGTACCAATCGGAATGTGGAGGTTAAAATGGGGACATTACAGAAGGTGCGTCTTGATGTGCCTAATGAAATGAGGAAACAAATGTATCCCCCACTTACCAAATTTGATATGAAATGGGGAAAGAAGAGGACAAGGGAAGTAATTGCAATGGTCATGAACACCAATCCTAATTCATCTATAGATTCTTATATTGGCCCACACATTTGTCACGTGTTTTCCTCTATTGGCGAGGCTCATGAGAGTTCTAGCCATCTTCCTTCATCACCCAATTTCTTTATTCCCTACAACGTTACAAAAGCACAATCTTCACTTGAAGGTACCACTTGGAATAAAGAGAAACACCATGAGGTTTGGATGGCAATGGAACACTTTTTGGTTCTACAACAATTTACCTTTTAATGTAGCAAACAGCCCATGTTGGGAAGGGTTGATAAATGCATTGCTATTCATTGGTGAAGGGTTTAAAAATTCAAAAGCTAAGGATTTGAGTGGGCCACTACTAGAGGAAGTCGTCAAAAATACACGTGGTTGATGATCAATTTAAAGCAAAGAAAGGGCTGCAACGTCTTATCAGATGGATGGACATCTTAACTATATAGTGGCTTAAAGTGATACATTGGTGTTTTTGACGTCAGTACATGCCTCACATGAAGTAAAAACTATTGAGATTTTGTGCAATTTGTTGCACAAAGTGATCTAGGAGGTTGGGGTTGAGATTGCTGTCCAAACTGTGACTTACAATGCAGTAGCATATGTAGTGACCAAGAGACTTGCAATGGAGAGGCGTGCCACTATTTCTTGTATTACTTGTGTTGCAAATTGCTTGGATTTGATGCTAGAGAACATTGGGAGGATTGGATGGGTCAAAAGTGTAATTGAAAACATTAAAAAAATTACCAAATTTATCTACAACCA
Organism: Sequoia sempervirens; assembly: GCA_007258455.2. NCBI lineage: Eukaryota > Viridiplantae > Streptophyta > Pinopsida > Cupressales > Cupressaceae > Sequoia > Sequoia sempervirens. The sequence continues at coordinate 22,138 of VDFB02193951.1, read as the reverse complement.
TATTTAGGTCCTTTCTATGATGAGAGATCACATAAATGGCAAGGAGCTTGTACAACCAAGGGTGACACAATTTTGCATCAACTTCCTCACTTTGCAAGGCATTGTAGCTGCAATTCCTTCTATCAAATTATTGTTTGTGATCAATGCTTGGATGGACTCTCAATATTCAAAAAAAAACAAAGGAGAGATGGCCACCATTCCCACTACTCCAACATCATGTAACAATCACAAATATAACTTTTATAGGGAATTATCTAAGTTCCCAGTCCTAGTACGAGTATAGGTACGTGTTCGTATATAAATAATTTCAAATTTATATACATTTAAAATTCTAAAAAACAGTACTAAGAAGTATTCCTAAATTCAATGTTCATAATTGCCAATAAACAAAACAATAAATATTTAAATACCTCATAACTTGCAACAAAGTAAATACTCATGAATTGAAATTCAATAATTCATAGTTCAATGATTTGTCAAAGACTTGGATATCAATTCAAAATGAAAATTACAATCAATATTCACTAATATTGACATGCCTCCTCAATGTCTTCATCGAGAGCATGATAGTCAACATTTGGTTCAATTTCATTTGAACCACAATCAAGAGCAATGTCACTCCCACTACCCACATTATATGTAGAAGATACCTCATCGATAACAACTTGGGCGAGTTGTGCAATAGTAGTATCTAAGTCAGCCCACTCAGGAGTTAGATCTCAATTCCTTGTCACCCCCTCATTGTAGTCATGTGTCTTATGTGAAAAACCATGCAAGTTGGAGTGCACAAAGACCAAATCCTTAGTTCTTTTTGCACCCAATCGGCTACATTTAACAAAGTGGGTAAAGGATAATGTACTCCAATTCCACTAAACTGATAAAACTTGCCACCTGTTGAATTTACATATAGCATCACAATTGAAAAACATAAATTATAATATATAGTAGCAAAGAAAAACGAAGAAGCTAAAAATTTAAAAATAAAAAGATTAAGCATAAAGGTTTCATTGCAGAAGCTGTAAGTAAACAAAGTCTTTGGCCATATGGGTTACCCACCATTCATGAGCCTTTACTATACTTGTTTTGAAGAGTGCTTTCATCATAATTCCTTCAAGAGCTGAAGTGGCCAAACACAAACAAAACAACACTTTGTATATGTACATCTGGGAATATTCTTTTGAATGTAATCTTGTACTCAGTAGCAACCTCTTCATCTTTATATGGTGCCACCCTTCTAGGAAGGAAAGTATCTCTTTGTTATAATACTTTGGGAACAAATAAAATGTTAGGAGATACAAGGGTGTGATCATCTTGTTCCAATGGTTAACAATGATTATGTGCACTCTTTAGAAAAATGCTTTTGTTAGGGCGTGCTCCTTGGCTTCTATTATGGTCCTTGTTTTTCAACTATGGAGTGCTTGTCATCTTATTTTTCAACACGGTCGATCCATATCTGCATACTTAATCATAATTATAATGGGCTTAGTGAAACTCAAAATATATTCCACACAAGCACACCACTCATCATCTAGGATAAATGCTTTGACTTTTGAGGGTTTATTTGTAATTGCCTCCATACACTCCAAAGAGTATTGATGACCATGGTGTTCAATGCCTCTTGCCCCTTCACAAGTCGTCTCAAGACAATTGTGCAATATGAACCAAGTCTCAAAAACCTACCATGGTGTAAAAAATAAAACAAATTAAAAGATCAATATGTAGCAACTTAGCAAAAATTTAAAATTGAAAAATAATAATTAAAAAATATTAAAATTAAATTAAAATCACCTTCAACAACTCCAAGTTGGAGGTCTTGAAGATGGTTTATGCCATATGATGATTTGTCACAAACATTTGAATCTCCTTCACCTTCATGTAGATCTATTTGGCCCACTAAATTTTTGAGACAATCTTTTGCAATATTGAGTTGACAGAGTGGACGGCACATGATGTTCAAAAAATATGCCATATATGGGTGTTGTCATAATAGTGGTTTACAATTCCTGAGAGGAACGAATTTTAGCTGAAATCACATATTTTTAGAAAATATAATGATTTAAGCCTTAAAAAGTTCCATTTTAAGGATTCCAACTGAAGAGGGTTTGATCAAATCACCTTTTAGATCTAAAACTCCCTGGTGATGGAAACCCTCAGCTAGTTTTAAACCATACCTATAAATGCGCCTCCTTACATAATTCCTACTGCTGATAAAAAATCACTTTTGATTTAGATTTTGGGGATCTAAATGAATTCTATTTAAAATTTGCTCAAATGACAGGCCCTCTAATGCCATCCAATGAATATAATTTTAATATGTTTTGGTTTTGTTATGTATTTGTTTTAAGTTTTATTAAACATAGGTTTTCTCTATTGAAAAAATGAATTTCTTTGTTCTTCTCATACATGTGGAAAAATAGAAGATTATCAAAAAAAAAAATTGAAAAATATGAGGCAACTAGAGCATTGAAGTCCTGATCCAACAAAAAAAAAAATTGAATTTTGACATACACAAAAAAAAGTTGTGTTATATGGTCGTGCTATGTCTGAATTGTAATTGGCTTGACTTCAAAACTTGATTAAAGAAAAAATATTTAATAAAAAACTATCTAACCAAGTGGAAGCACCAAATATTCGAGTTACAAATCTAAATTCAAAAGAATTATAATTTTTATCCATCATGGGAAAAAGCTATGCTATACCTGTACTACTTTTAAAATGTTATCAAAAAACTATTTCATGAGATGGAAGCAGCTACTTGATTCCAAAAATTTCGAAAAAATATTTTAGAATCTACGTAATAAAAAATTCCGATGAGACTCTTAGTTTGCACCTTATCTTCAAATTCCTCACAGCTTTAGCGCGTACCTATAGGTGCCCGAATGTGAAGTGATTTGGTTAAAATAATAATTTCGTTCGGGCTTTGGCTAAAATTAAACCACTATTATGGATCACCCATATGTACCCTCCACTATTGAACCTATTGCCCTACAATTTTTAGTGTTGTCCACTGTGACTTGGAAAACATTTTTAGGACCAATGAATGCCCCTCACAATCAACTACCTTCAAAAACATTGCTCCTTTAGGGAGCAATGATATTAATTAGTGCTATGTTTTTGACATCCTCCCATCCATAAGAAATGGACACTCTTCTTTCAAGCTATGTATTCTTAATTTCTCTCAATGATGTGTCTAGAGAAGTTTTTCCTTGGCCAATAAGGTGGTGCACACTTTTCATACCTAGGATTAATATAATCAACTAGAGCATTGATAATTGTTGTCACCATATCCCACATATATGGTGATCTAACAAGGTCAAAAGGAAGCCCATTGCTATAAATACAATGAGCAATGCTCTTATATACAACCTCCATTCCCTCATTCTTGAAGGCCTTTTCTAATGGTCCTCTTTTTATGAGAAAGAAAGGGGTATTATCCTCTCAGGAAGATGATGGTGGCATGAAAGGATGTTGCCAGCTGATTGTGTTAAGCCACTCGGAGGTTTCTACGATCCTTTCTTAGAAAAAGTATGTGCTTTTCATTTGCTCTACTACTTGCCATGTTGGCATCCTCTTGTTCATTGATATATTCCATTATTTGTTGCTTTGGCAACCCTTTTTTATTTGGCCCTAGACAACCTCTTATTCCTAAGCCAAGAATATCACACAGGTAAGCTTTCACTCAACTATACGGGCTCTTATATTCATTCCCACATTGTCTACAACGACAAATATAACCTCCACCATCAAGAAGTTGTTCAATCATGGTTTTATGTAGCCAAAGAGGTGACGCTACATCAATTATAAACAAGCTCTCTACAAGTGGGGCAACTACTAAACTAGAACTACCAGCCATTTTGTATGAATACAACAAAACAAAAAAAGTTACAAATTTAGAACCCTATAACTAAAAAGTAATCAGCATTATAACCCCTCTATTATGTATAAAAGGTTTTAAAAAATATTTAAAACGTTTTTATTTAAATGCTTGAAAAAAATGAAAATTGTAAAAAACTTGAAAAGAATTACAAGATTCACTTACCTTTGATGGATAAGTCTTCATTGTGCAGCTATTTCTCTCCTATTAGTGCATATATTTCACTCCCATAGCCTTCACCTTCTTTGTAATGTCCCCTTCTAGCTAGACATTGATACATCTGCGTGATTAGCCTATCAATGGCCCTCGTAGGCTAATGGCGTGTGTTTAGAGGGTCTTCTTGGCAGATACCTTGTTGGCAGTTGGCTTCTTTCGGGATTCAGTATTCATATGGAGGTGTTCTAATGATTAATTGATATGTTTCTATTTTTAGAAACCTCATGTTATAAGGTGATGTTATATTTGCACTTTATGTTATGAATTATTATTTTATTATAAAGTGCAATTGTAAATTATAAAATAAAAATAATAATAAAATAATAAGATGCTTCTAGAAGCCGCCCTATTGAGGAGAAAGAAAAAATATAAAAAGAGGGTGTTGGCTGCCATTGTTCTCATCCACCATTTTGACATCAACAATTTTATGAGCACTTGTGGAGCTTAGGTTTCTGCAGCATATAGTCTTTGGGAACGAAAACTCCCATTGATGGCATAACTGAGGAAGTGAAATATCTTCTAAAGGGTTGCAGCCATTCGAGAGGTTACTTCAGACTTCTCATAGAGCAAAATTTGTGGCCAAAGGCCAATTTTGAGAGATAATCGATTGGAAGTTATTGGGAAGCATTTTGTTGAGTATAGTTTTCATCTTCAAGCTAGTGGAGGTCGATTTGCATTATATATATTATTCTGATAATAATTTCCAGTCATCATATCAGCATCATTGAAGGGGTCAATTTTGCTCTTGGAGGCCACTATTTGCAACGATTTTACTTTCAATCTTGGGCGCACTAAACCTTGGGTCATGGAGATGATTTTAGATGCTTGAAAGGAGGTTAAGAAGCTGCCAAAATATTTATTAAAGCACTCAGACTAGAATAGGGGCAATTTTGGAGAAGGGTTCGATTTGTCAAAGAGGAGGCACATTTTGGTATTCTATTGGTTGCTTCTTCATCTTCAGTCATAGACGTTTCAACCATGTTCTTTCTATGTTGTTTTGCATTCAATTTTATTCATATATGATCACATGTAAGAGGCTGCCATTTGTACTAAGAAAATTGTAAAGGTTGCATAAGTGTGATGCCAAGAGTCTTGGCCATTTTTGTAACCAGCATTGCATTGAATAAACATTTGCAATCAAGGAGAAATAGGTAGTTGTTCAATTGGTGTTATTATTGAACATTTAAATATCATATGTACTCAGCTTACTAGTTTGCATGCCAAGTGTTTGACGAAATGTCTCTTGGCTGTAGATGCATTTTATTAACTTAGTTTCTCATTTGTATGCATTTAAAAATACAAAAAAGTTATTGTATTGCATTTAGAAACTTGCATAGTCATTGTAGAAGTTATTTTAAGCTTTCAAATCAATTTGGCATTCATTCTAAGCATCAAACAACAAGCTGAAACTTCATACCAGAAACATAGAACATTGCATACAAACTGTTTGACAAAATTTCAAGGCTGCAAATTGAAGAGATTTAAGGTCAATTTGAGCAAGGCTCATTACAGTGGTATCAGAGCCAAGATTATGCCATCCTGTGATCACCAAATTTCAGTTGTTAGATGAGTGAAAGGCCATCCATTAGAAGTCAAGCAAGAAATCAGCCTTTCCAATTCCCACCAATTCTAGAGGAAGATACTCTTTTAGAGGCATTAAGACAGATAGGAAAAGCAGTTGAAGGGTTTGAAGAAACAATTGAAAACATGTCAGATAGTAATAGGCAGAACATGGATGAGAGAGAAGCACAGATTGAGAAGAAGTTTGATGGGATGATTGACATGATGTCACGCTTGCTAGCAAGAATGGACCAACAAGCAGTTCCAAATCAAAATCATTTTCAAAACAATCATACAGGAGAGAATAGTGGTGTTAATGGCAATAATACAGAGGTTAATGGGAGAGAGAGTAACTAATATTAGAGGATCAGCCTCTAGACCTCTCTTCCCTACTTTCACACCAAGGGAAGAACAACAAGTGGAAGTTGCAGCACCTTTTGTAGATGATGCTAGGCAAGCACATATGGAGTACTCCACATTACCTCCTGATCTCAGAGAACAATGGACCTTTGATCAATTCATGAATCAAAGGAATAGAAGGAATGGTGGGAGAAATGACCACCGTCCTCCAGTAGCTCCAAGGATGAATTTTCAGCAAGCTCTTGGGAAGGTGACATTGGCTCATTTTGATGGAAGTGGAGAATGCACAACTAAGTCATGGGTGCAAAAACTTGATAACTACCTCTCTTTGAGACCTATGCCTGAAGAAGACGCCGTCAAGTTTGCTACATTACATTTAGAGGGAGTTGCTCACCAATGGTGGTACCACGGTTTGGTCACTCTTGCCATAACCTTGTCAATACTTATGAAGAATTCACTAATAGACTGATAGACAGATTTGATAGCAAGGATCCTGAGGTGACATTCAGAGAGTTGGCACAGTTGAAGCAACATGGAACTTTAGAAGCATATGTTGCAGATTTTCAGAGATTGTTAGTCATGGTACCTAATATCAATGAAAGAAGGTTGGTAGTTTTGTTCACTGAAGGATTGATGGAACCATTGAAGGGTTGGATAAAAGCCTTTGATCCACCTACACTGCAGGAGGCAATGAAAAAGGCTAGGAGCATGGAACTTGCAGCCCCACAAAGCAAGTTCTCATCAAAGGGATCTTCTTCGTATCGTGACAACAAATATTTCTCTAAGAAGAAGAACAAACCAGAATACAAGGGCAAATCAGCAGCACCTCTAGATTGTGATATCCTCAATGATTTGAGCAAAATGAGGTTATGTTTCTACTGTAAGGGGCACTATGATGCAAACCATGACTGTCCCTTGAGACCTAAGGGCAAAGCTAACAGAGCAATGTGGGCATATTATGAGGATTCTGAATTAGAGAAATCAGACCAGCAATCTGATTCAGAGGATTTAGGCACTGAGCATGAGGAAGAAAAGGCTGAAAGTGAAGGAGAACATTAAGGGGCAGCAAGGCAACATGATGCACACATCAGTAGCATCCAGCAGGAGGGATCATTTAGGATGCGTGGGGTTTTAGCAGGACAGAAGATCATTACTCTTCTTGATACAGGAGCTACGCATAATTTTGTTGATGCCAGATTGGTTGAGAGGCGTGGAATCAGGATAGAGGAATTTGAGGGGATAAGAGTTAAAGTTACAAACAGTTACACCCTCAAGTGTGAAAGGAGAATCCCAGATTTACCTATGCGCTTGAACAATTATGAGTTCAAGACTGACTTCTATGTGGTGAATATGGGTGAGACAGATATGGTACTTGGCATGAGATGGCTGCATGATATTGGGAAATTCACCCTTGATCTCAGAGAGATGGAGATGACATTCCAGGTGGATGAGAAGACGCATATTCTTAAGGCCATCCGAGATTCTAGTTTCAGGATGATTTCATTTAGGAGGATGGAGAGACTCATGAGACATGATATGGATGAGTGGGCAGCCGAATGTGTGTTGATGCCTACACAAGGAGAGCAACAAAAGCCAGAATATCATCCAGACATTCAGGAGTTGAGAATCAAGCACACGAAGGTATTCAGTGAGATTCCTCCAGGTAGACCTCCAGATAGAGGGATTGAGCATATCATTGAGTTGGAGGAGGGCGCCAAGCCCGTGATAGTTACTCCTTATAGGCATCCCAAGCGACTCAAAGAAAAAAATTGAGAAAACAATTAAGGAGTTGTTGGCTATGGGGCACATTAGACCTAGTAAGTCACCTTTTGCATCCTCAGTGGTCTTGGTTAAGAAAAAAGATGGTACATTACAGATGTGTATTGACTACAAGCTTCTAAAGAAAAGAACAATCAAGAACAAATACCCCATCCCTAGGATTGATGAGTTAATAGATGAGTTACATGGTGCCTGCTATTTTTCCAAAATTGACTTGAGGTCGGGGTATCATCAGATTCGTGTCAGGGAGCAGGACATTGAGAAGACCGCATTCACGTGTCATTGTGGGCATCTTGAGTTTGTGGTTATGCCATTTGGGCTAACCAAAGCTCTAGCAACATTTCAATCCACGATGAACAGGGTCTTCCATTCACAATTGAGGAGGTATGTTGGTATTCTTTAATGATATTTTGGTGTACAGCAAAACATGGGAGGATCACATTGCTCATCTTGATACAGTCTTGGGTATTCTTGGAGAGGAGTCCTTGTACACTAAGGAATCCAAGTGTGACCTGGGAATGACAGAATTATTGTATCTTGGCCACATCATCAATGTAGAGGGAGTACACATGGATCTTGAAAAGATCAAGGCTATCGTCAAGCGGCCTACACCAAAGAATCTCACTCAGCTTCGGGGGTTTTTGGGGCTGTTTGGCTTCTACCGCAGATTTGTGAATGGGTATTCACAGCATGCAACGCCACTAACCGACTTAACAAAGAACGGGGCATTCGTTTGGACTCTGGAGGCGTAGGATTGTTTTGAGATGTTCAACCATGACTACTTTGACCCGCTTGCATTACCAAATTTTCAAGGCCTTTGAGTTGCGCATCCCTGTGAGGGATAGGTGCAATCTATGTAGGAAAAACATCCAATTGCTTTCGTATCAAAAGCTTCGTGGTCTAGAGAGGGGTTACGATATATGATATGAGATGTTGGCCATTATGCATTGGCCAAATTCAAATACTTGCGGGTACAAATTGTAGTAAAAAACAAACCATAATAGCTTGGAGACATTTCCTTTGGGCAAATGGACCCAATGATCACAACAAAATGTGGGTGAGCAAGCTGCAATCATACAACTTTGACATTTCCTTTGTCAAAGGGACGCAAAATGTAGTTGCTGATACTTTATCGCATCGCCGACACTTGAGCTCCATGGCTAGGATTGCAGAGGATTGGAGGCATCTGATAGTGGTAGAGTATGCTAAGGACAGTTGGGCTACAGGAATTGTTGAGGGGTCAGTGCAGGACGACATATACACAATTGTAAATGATCTTATCATTTACAAGGGGAGAATCTATTTGACCCCAGGATTGGGGATAAAGAACACGATTCTGAGGACCTTTCATGATGCACCCATGGTCGGACATCCCGGATTTTTCAAGACCTACAAACAAATACGGGAGAGATTCACCTGGAAGGGCCTTAAATCAGATGTTCTTCGATATGTCAGAGAATGTCCTGTTTGTCAGCAGAATAAGCAGGAGCACACACACCATGCGGGCCTACTTCAGCCACTTCCAATTCTTGATAGGAAGTGGGAGTGTTTGTCGATGGACTTCATTACTGGTTTGCCGAGAGCCTAGGGACGGGATTGTATATATGTGGTTGTGGATCGTTTGACTAAGTATGCTCACTTCCTTCTGATCACATCTACATATTTAGCTACTCAGGTAGTAGAGTTTTTCTTCCATGAGGTATTTAGGTTGCATGGGTTGACTCGGAGCATTGTCAGTGATAGAGATAGCCAGTTTATGAGTCATTTTTGGCAAGAGCTATTTAGGCTATGTGGGACAAAGCTCACTCCGAGTACTAGTTACCACCCGCAAACGGATGGACAAACAGAGATAGTGAACAAATGGGTCGAAGGGTACCTCAGGAATTACATCGCAAAGCAGTAGAAGGGTTGGGTCGGCGGTTATATCTTGTGAGTATTGCTACAATACCACTTACCATCTCTCCATTCAGATGACACCATTCATGGCCTTGTATGGATACGATGCGCCTAGTTTTCTAGATCTCTTATTGAGTGACAGTCGAGTGCCTAGTGTTGGTGATCTCTTACAGGATAATCAGGACATTATGAGGGCTTTACGGGAGAATATCCAAAAGGCACAGAACCAACAAAAACAGTATGCAGATCAGAAGAGGGTTGAGCACTCCTTTGAGGTTGGTGATATGGTGTACTTGATGTTGCAGCCTTACAGGCATAAATCCCTCTTAAGACGAAAGGGTGAGGAAACTTAGTCTGGCCATTTTCATGGACCATTCAGATTACCGCATATAGAGAGCGCTTTACAAGTTGGAGTTTCCAGGGATTGCATAGTACCTCTTATTCCTAAGCCAAGAATATCATACAGGTAAGCTTTCACTTAACTATACGGGCTCTTATATTCATTCCCACATTGTCTACAACGACAATGATAACCTCCACCATCAAGAAGTTGTTCAATCATGGTTTTATGTAGCCAAAGAGGTGACACTACATCAATTATAAACAAGCTCTCTACAAGTGGGGCAACTACTAAACTAGAACTACCAGCCATTTTGTATGAATACAACAAAACAAAAAATATTACAAATTTAGAACCCTATAACTAAAAAGTAATCAGCATTATAACCCCTCTATTATGTATAAAAGGTTTTAAAAAATATTTAAAACGTTTTTATTTAAATGCTTGAAAAAAATGAAAATTGTAAAAAACTTGAAAAGAATTACAAGATTCACTTACCTTTGATGGATAAGTCTTCATTATGCAGCTATTTCTCTCCTATTAGTGCATATATTTCACTCCCATAGCCTTCACCTTCCGTAGAATGTCCCCTTCTAGCTAGACATTGATACATCTGCGTGATTAGCCTATCAATGGCCCTCGTAGGCTAATGGCGTGTGTTTAGAGGGTCTTCTTGGCAGATACCTTGTTGGCAGTTGGCTTCTTTCGGGATTCAGTATTCATATGGAGGTGTTCTAATGATTAATTGATATGTTTCTATTTTTAGAAACCTCATGTTATAAGGTGATGTTATATTTGCACTTTATGTTATGAATTATTATTTTATTATAAAGTGCAATTGTAAATTATAAAATAAAAATAATAATAAAATAATAAGATGCTTCTAGAAGCCGCCCTATTGAGGAGAAAGAAAAAATATAAAAAGAGGGTGTTGGCTGCCATTGTTCTCATCCACCATTTTGACATCAACAATTTTATGAGCACTTGTGGAGCTTAGGTTTCTGCAGCATATAGTCTTTGGGAACGAAAACTCCCATTGATGGCATAACTGAGGAAGTGAAATATCTTCTAAAGGGTTGCAGCCATTCGAGAGGTTACTTCAGACTTCTCATAGAGCAAAATTTGTGGCCAAAGGCCAATTTTGAGAGATAATCGATTGGAAGTTATTGGGAAGCATTTTGTTGAGTATAGTTTTCATCTTCAAGCTAGTGGAGGTCGATTTGCATTATATATATTATTCTGATAATAATTTCCAGTCATCATATCAGCATCATTGAAGGGGTCAATTTTTCTCTTGGAGGCCACTATTTGCAACGATTTTACTTTCTGCTTGGGGCCCATTGGCCACGGTTCCTCCAAGGTCCACATGGGTACAGCCCAAGTTTTCCCCTATGAAGAAGGGAACCCATGGAGACCAAGGTGTACCTAGCCCTCCACTAGGCCTCGTACCAAACCCATATGAAGACAGGGGACAATTTGGGAGAACCCAATAACAAAGGTTATTATCTATTTGTTGTTTGTTAATTTAATTGTCTACTTTTATTTTTTTTAAATTGAGACAAAACCTTTGGTCAAGGGTCTACAATTACATTTGGTGGATGGGGATGGCATCTTGATGGGCTACCTCTATGAGACCATGAATGCAATCAACAAGGTCATTTTGCATTACTATGGTGGTAACAATAAAAATATGAGATTACATCGTGCATCTATGATTGTAGATGGATGAACTAACTCCAACAGCCCATACATGCATTGGCCTACTACCTAAACTCAAAGTTCTACTTCTCTAATATATTTAGGGCCAATGAGGAGGTCATGGAAAACATTGTTTCATACATAGATGGGATGGTAGAAAATAATGAAATTAGAGACAAATTCTTGATGACTTGGAGGTCTACAAGAGTGCTAAGGGGAGGCTCTTTCCTTCAACTCAAGCCATTCAAAGGAGGGGAAACAAACAACCAAGTAGAAAAAATAATCCTTAATTTTTTTGCTTAATACTAAAGAGCAGAAACTAGATACTCAAAAATTTTAACAAGTTCTAAATTTTTTACTTCTTATATTTTTAAATGTTTTATATGTATATTTATGGTGGGAGAATTATGGTGCTACCGCACCAAATCTTCAAAAGCTAGCTACGTGTGTTTTATCCCAACTCTATAGTGTTTTTGGGTGTGAATGCAGTTGAAGCCTATTTGAGAGCATTCATACAAAGAAGAGAAACAAGTTGACCCAAAGTGCCTCTATGACCTTGTATTCCTCCAATACAACCTTCAACTTCAAAATGGTGAAAAGTCCTCATGATGCCATCCTCTTGGATGACATTGATCCATTTGTCAATTGCACTGTTGAAGAAAATAATGATATCATGTTAACTAATGAAGATATTGATAGAGCAGCAGCAGTAGCAACAGCAAACACAGAGGCATTGGAGGAAAACAAAGCCATTTTTGAGGAAAACGAACTTACCTTCTAGTTCAAGGCCTGCAACTTTAAGTTACACTAGCAAAGGGAAGTGGAGAATGTAGATTGTATTTGGCTATTTTTTGACATGTGTAAATAGTTATGGTACTGTTATACAAAATTATAAATTGTAATTTTTCTGTAATAGAATGTATTGTTTGAATTTGAAACTTTCAAATTTCAAGTTTTGAGCGCTTGAGGGTCATATGACATGTCATCTTTAAATTATGATAAATTGATGATCAAAATAGACTTATATGTTCTCTAAATGCATTAATTTATTTTTATATGTGATGATGTTTTATAATCAAAATAGCACTTTTAAAACATTGAAATTATTGAAATACCATTATGTAGACAATCAATTTTATAAAACAAAACAACTAAGTTTTTCTTTCTTTATTCATTGAAAAGTTTGAAGGTAAAGATTTCCACACATGGAAAGTCAACCTACAGTTGATCCTTCTTGAAAAAGATCTATGTAATGCAGTGAGGGGATCTATATCAAAGCCAATTGATGTTGATGGAATCACAAAATGGACTACAAAGGATTGAAGAGCAACAACTTTGATTGGTCATGGACTTTCAAATGCATACCTCCACCACATTGACTTCTCAAAGACCTCAAAGCAAGTATGGCATGCTCCCAAAGCTTTGCTTGGATCACAATTATCACGTGCAAAGATGGGCCTAAAGAAAAAATTATTCACACTAAAAATGATGGAAGGCAACAATATTGTTGAACACATCAATAAATTTCATTCCCTAATGAATCAACTAGCCAAAATAAAAGCTTAGATAGATGATGATGATGCAAAACCTAATTTTTTTAATAGCCTACCTTCTAGCTATAGTCATATTACTAAGTTGCTGGTTCAGGTACAAGTTTAGATACAGGTACGGGTACAGCAGTACGGCAATTTTTTTTCCTTGGGTACGGGTATGGGAATATATATATATATATATATATAAACATGTTCAAAATAATAAATTATAAATTATTTCACTGATTTCTGTCCCAAAAATAATATATTTAATCAACTTGTAGTGTCCCCTTTTTTGGAGGAAGCACTGAAAACCAAATCTTGCTTTCAAAGTATTTCTCAAGGAGACATTAGAAAACGTTAGAGATCAATAATTTTGGTGATAAAGACTAATGAGGTTAGAGATGATATAAATATTTTATTCTTGCCAAAGAATTATTCATCTCTTCTTAACACTTCTATGAATGATTCGTCTATAAATGTATTTCATAAGTAGGTATTAATTAATAGATGAATTTCCATTATACCATTTAATGTTATAGTGAGTGAATAATCATTATTACTTATAAGGTGCAATAATTGTTGTATCTTATCTAAATATGTCTATGTGTTCCTTTAAATATTGCTTATATCATTGTTTTTTTTGATAAATATTCATATATCATAAGTGCAGCTAAGATATACAAATAAATGAACAATTACCTGTATCTATACTTACTCTGCATTTGATCAGACCCCAGGGACCATCCTTTCTTTCTAAAATATATTATTTCTCTTATTTCCTCAGGTTGAGTATAATTTGTGTCCAACAGATATCAGATCTCCTAAACATCTCAGTTGCTATTGATTGAATGTTTGATTATGGCAAGTTACTATTGTACGTGAGCCGTCCTTATAGTCCAATGTTGGTATATATTTGAATGCTATTAATAATATTATATGCCAGAGATTATATGTTGCATTGCTCAACTTCTAGAAGAGATCAAATAATACTCGACCAGTAAACCTTCACCGTCTTCTTCTCATTCGTCGTCCTTTTAATAAATCCGGATATATGATGGCTTCAGAGAATGTCTAACTTTTTATAATATTCCCGCGGTTGTCTTCAGGAATCAGCATCCCTAATATATGTTATTTGATATTGCACCCGTGTCTGGGAATGTCAAGGGGAAATGATAGCCGCAACATAATATAACCTTCAAAGATAGATGAGCCCTCTATCGGGATTCCTCATAACACAACATTATCACCGTCTGGATTCTCGACCCCCACTGGCGGTTATGAGAATGAACAGGGATCGATTATTCTAGACGCACATATTCTTCAAATACTTAGTGACTGAATAAACGCGATTTCTTCATATGATCCTGAACATTTCCACCATCGTATTTCCTTTTCTATTTCCGTCTGTCCTTCTGCGTGCAAATTTATTTCTCCATTCATTATCCTCCAATTGTAACTACGCCCCAAGCAGTCCGATACCAATCTCCAACAGTGACGGGTATACAACGATTCCCATAAAATGGAATACTCCTCGAAAGGGCCACGATGAACTAATGCTCCCTTTTTTTGTTATTATTTCCCATACTACGATGATTATTATCTATCCTTCTATATCCTGCTTTTATTCCTTATCGGGGACTTTATACTCTCCCAAATGAAAAGTCACATGCGTCCAGTGGTAATGACCTTTCAAGGTCACTTTAATTGGGAATAAAGCATTAATCGTGGCTTCCCACAATGGTAGGTGAATAAAGCCATAAAATATATTTTTATGATAAATATTTGTAATATTAATTTACTTTATCTAAATATTATTATTAAAATTAAATATTTAATAATTTCAAATTATCTTAAATAATAATAATAGTATTATTTGTATTCTATAATAATCATAATTCGTCCAATAATGTATTTTATATTCATTTTATTTATTATATCAAAATAACATTTATGATGATTTTATAATTGTAATATTGTCTTGGACAATTACAATTTTGCGATATCACAAGATTAATGATTCTAATTATGCTTCTAAACGACACAAAATCGGGGACATGACACAACTAAATATATTTTATATCATTTTAATATTAGAATAATAAAAAAATATCAGCATGCCCATGGAAGGAGCCAATGCTCTATATATCATTATTCACAATCCTAAAAACCATCCAACTATTATAATCTATAGACTAGAGAACAAAATTGTAATAGAAAAAGGAGACATACGACATGTCAATCTCTGTATTTTTGTGGAGGAGTACGTAGTTAATTATTTTTCTTCAATCCTGGGTTTTGTGGGTGTTGGATTGAATAGATAATAGAGTTTTTTTCCTTTACATTTCTAGTTTTCTATTGATAAAGCCTCTCTTTGTTCGTGTAGGTTTGACTTACACGTTTGAAGGCAAACATATTGACTGCCCTCAAGTAATTGATACAGACCACCCATAAGTATGATAAAACAAACTAGCTTCGTTCAGAGGACTGCTGCAGAGCAAGAAGAGGAAGGGAAAAGGAGAGAATACATTAGAATTTTGTCATTTTCTCGTCCATAAATATTTTCACGTTGATTTCCCAACTCATCTAGTTTTTCAGTAGCCACCATGTGAGATTAATAGGTCAACAATTGTTGGCAAGACCCTAGGCATACCCTAGGCCGGACCAGTAAGGAACCCAGACCTGGACTGAACCCAGCCGGGTACAGGGGCCATATTCAAGGGATCCGACAACTTAGTAATATTATGTTCACATTGAACAAAAAAGATGGCACTCTAGAAGATATAATCTCTACCTTGATCGATGAAGGAACCAAGAAAAATGAGTAAATTATAGAGGGAACTGCAATGCTTGTACAAAATAAGATTAACTATTCCTCTAAATCTGCTTCTTCTACTTCAAACGGATATCATTTCTCCAAGAATAGAATTTTGTGCTACTATTGTAAGAAAAGGGGGCATATTATTATAATGACCCTATTGATTTCACTTGGATGGCAGATCTATTTACATAATCTACACAGCTTAAGTCCCTGTTTATAATGACAATTTTTTAGATGGCATGTTAAAAATTCCATCTCATACCTTTTAAACAAATGAATATCAATAATGTTGTCCTAATCTTGTAATGAGTCTATCTGATGCCAAAGATGGTACATTTAAACTTATTAATTGCCAGCGCAGCAGCCGCCCTGGCATCACAAGTTCATCCAGGACATTTGAGACAATTCTACAGTCCAACGGATGTGCAGCAGCATCCCTGGAACAGCAAATTCATCCTAGACATTTGAGACAATTCTACAATCCAATGGATGTGCCAGCAGCGTCCCTGGTGTAGTAAATTCATCCTAGACATTTGTGACAATTCTACAGTCCAACAGATTTGATACCATACTCTATGCCATTTTTTCTGAAAATAGAGAAAAAGACAAAGATCATTTTCTGGTCTCATGGCCACGTCACCATGTCACAGGCTTAGCACTTGTAGAGGTCATAACTTTGTTATACAGACTCAAAATTGAGTGCCAACATTCTTTGAAAGTGTATAATTTTCCAAGAAAAAAGTGATTGTTCTACTAATTCTCCAACAGTATTTTGTCTCTCACCTATGAGGCAATGTGTAAGCTGACCTTGTGGTCTTACTTGCCATACCTTGTAGAGAGACCTACCAGCTAAGAATGGGTACTATTTTTTATTTAAAATCATACAAACTTAGAAAGGAGCCCAGTGATGCCATCAAATATCCATGCTTTGTGGTTTCTTGCCCATGACACCATGTTGAAGTTGATTTTGCAGTGTTTCACCTACAACATCATGCTGAAGTTCATTTGTGGTGACTCAACTAATACACCATGTTGAAAGCCTAACCAAGAGAAGATTGAAATATGTCATGATAATAGCCATTCTTCACATTATTCCCTGATGACCCTTCTGAGGACACTTCATGCACACCTCCGCAAGATCCTTTCTAGTTGTAGTGGCATAAAATATGTCACATATTGATGCTTGAAACATGTTAGATTGTTGTACCCAAACCAAAAATTTTGCTTCACTAAGGCATTTTGTTTAATTGAGTCTTAATCTTGTTAAAGTGATGTCAAAGGTCATTTTTGGGCTTTGGAATATGGAGTTGGTGTCAGTTTCATGTCAGTCTGTTACTGAAGAAATTTAAGAAAAGTAAAAATTTGAAGGAAAATCATCAAAATTTTCTCTCTGGAGAGGGGAGCACATTTTCAAAAGGGTGCCCTATCTTTTAGGGGCTCAGATCCTATTTTTAGGGTCTGTCATCTCTAGCAGACATTTGTCCGGCATCATGTCAGCTTCGCAACGAGCTATTAAGCTTATCAAACGGACCTGTTTCGTGCAAGTTACGGAAGATATAGCGCAAAACGAGAGGAAAGTCAAAATTGGTTAACACTGGAAAAAAAGAGCAGCTTTTGAGAAAGGCTTCATCTTTCCTCGGTGTGTCATCGAAGGTTTTTGACTAAATACTCACCCAAGATGTTTATCCTTACATTTGTTCGCTTCACGCACCCATCCGCCGCTGGGTGAATCCGAAGGCAGGAGTGCATGAACCAGGTCAAACATCATGGGTCAAATCTGGCCAAAATATGAAGGAATGAGCAAAAGAGCACTTTTCGTGAAGGCGCCCAGCTTTCGCCTTTAGTGCTAAGTTACCGGATTCGCACTACGTGCCTCGAACCCGTTCGGGTACCTAATCTCGCTCGGTTCATCTGGTGGTTCGCGGCCGGGTACGCGATAGTGGTGCGGGGTGCTCAAAGATCGGTTCGGCGAAATTTCGCCAGTGGTTCGTACTCCACCGGCTAATTATTAAAGTTGCCGGGCACGCGACCGCGGCGTATCTAAAGACGTAACTCCACACCTAACTCAGCGTAATCCGCGAACCTACGGGGCTAAGCCAAAAAATGGGCCCAAACATGATTAAAAAACATTTTTTTTTAAAAAAAATTCCCCCTAACCCTAAAATGGCTAGTGGCTTTGCACAAAAGTAGTCTTTTGTGAGCGGTAGATTAATCTTGGTTTGCACAAAAAGTTTGGAGTGGCAGTATGAGGCTAGTGGCTTTGCACAAAAGTAGTCTTTTGTGATGTATAACACAGAGGGTGAATGAATACAGGAATTCTAATTTGCTAAGAGTTGCACAGAAGCTCTGTTTTTAGCATAAACAGAAGAGGAGGAGCATTCAAGCTGAAGCAGCCCTGGTTTGAAGATTTTTGTGGATGTTGTTCTAATCCGGTCAAGTGCAAAAGTTCTGCATTCAAATCCAAAGCAGAAGCTCACCTAAAAATTCTGAATAACAAGAGAATCTCTAGGCTCATTAGAGGTGAATCTAGTGGCATATTGACAGGGATAGATGAAACAGCATATATCTGATTAGTTAAAAAAATCAGAAATAAAGAGTGAGACAGATCATGTTAATGCCTATAAGTAACCTTGAATTTTGACAGAATAAGTAGTGCAATAGAGAAGAACTAGGTTAAATGACCCTTAAATACCAATTCCAAAAATGATAATTTGACAAAATTTTCAGGAAGTTCAAATAAATATAGAAATTTGGAGAACCATGAAAAACAAAGAATGCTGAGAATCAAATATTCAAAATGTAATATCTTTATTCTTTTTTCTAAAAATACCTTTGGTTAAGAGACCTGAGACCTGGAAAACTTGTTGGCAAGATCTGTTAGAATTGGCATTTAATATTTATCTTTGGCATTTGGCATTGATCAATGATCAAGTATCATACTATGAAATGATTTAGTTTTACAATTCTCTATATTTCTCTTATTTTTTTGTATATATAATACATATATATAGAAGATTTGCAATATATTAAATTATTAATATATATATATACACATCGCATCTATTAATGCACTCCAAACCCCTAAAAAAAATTTGCCTCAGATTTCACGCATCGGGTTCTCGTGACTAACCCGCCCCCGAACCCAACCGCAACTTTAGCTTTAGTGCCTTTGTGATGATCTCAGATATTCAATTTGTCCGTGTTACGTTCAGCTTTCCGTTGCCTGTCTTCATCAGATCAGAAGATGACTCAGCGGCCTGCAGTCAGAGTTTTAATGTTATTTTGGTTAGTTCCAGAAATGGCTAAGTCTGGGGGAAAAAGAGCAACTTTTCAAAAAGGCACCCTTGATTTTCACCCCTTAGATGATGTTTTCTGGAGAAATGTACCTTTGTAGCTGTCATGTCGAATGA
The DNA here is from genome assembly GCA_007258455.2 of Sequoia sempervirens. Lineage (NCBI taxonomy): Eukaryota > Viridiplantae > Streptophyta > Pinopsida > Cupressales > Cupressaceae > Sequoia > Sequoia sempervirens. The sequence goes on along the minus strand of VDFB02193951.1, from coordinate 2,652 downwards.
GGTTAGCTCCGCAATGAACCTGTGATCCAGTCCTGAAAATTGGTTAATCAGAAGTTATGAAGGATTTGTTTTTCCTTTCGTACGAAATGAAGATGAGAAAATTTGACTAAGTCTGAGAAAAAGAGCAGCTTTTGAAAAAGGCGCTTGGATTTTTGAGCCTTCAGATCTTAGTTTTATGATGTTCAGTCTCAAGGTACCTTTTGATCAGTTTTTGTCCTGCTCTGCGATGCACTTGTTAGCCAGCCAATTGGTGGAGTTAGTCAGCCAGTGTCAGGGGATGAACAGGGGTCCCGAAAAACGTTCAAATCCAAATTCTCATCAAAATTGGCTAAGTCTAGAAAATGCTTAGAGAGGTCAAAGTTGAGTTTTCGAAAGAGGTTGACTGGTGTGCCCTAACTTGAGTTCTGACTTCAGTTAGACTGAACGATTTCTGGGTTGTCATCTCTAGTTCATATATTGGCATGTTGAGTGATCTTTCAGTTCGCATGTCGAGTTAACTAGTTTGCATGTCCAGTTAACATCTTTGCATGTTGAGTTAACTTGTTTGCATGTTCACTTAACTAAAGTTTATGCTTGAAAATCAACTTGAGTTTGCATGCATGGCGCAATTGGTTGAAATTGTGAAGTGAATTGTGAAGTTGGCGCTTCACTTTTTATCAACTGCAGTTTCAAAAGGGATGCCATTTTTAAAGCATGACTTTGTTAAGTATGGCGAATTCACTTTTGATTTTTAACTGAAGTTTTCAAAAGGGACGCCTTATTTAGAATTTTTAAAGATTTAAAGCATGAGTTTGAAGTATGGCGAATTCACTTCTTATTGTCAACTTCAGTTCTGAAAAGGGACGCTTTAATTCTTAGTTGTGAATTTAATGAATTTTGAAGTATGGCGAATTCAATAAGGATTGTCAACTGAAGTCAAATTCGCATGATGCTTTAAATGGTGTTGTCAACTGAAGACTAAAAAGGGACGCCTTAGCATGGTGCTTTATTTAGTTCGTTTTAGTTTCAGTTAACTAAAATTGGGGTCCAATCATAAGCTAAGCGCCATTTTCAAGGTTTAATGCTTTTGTGCGAATTTCAATGATGAAAATCTATTTATTCAAGCTTTGGCGTCCATTATTTCTTCATCACAAGCTTAGAAATATACATTCTTCTTGAACGAGCAGCAATTTGAAGGTGCTACAGGTGTCAAAATTCAGCGTTCTTCATAGCAACGGATTCAGATTGTTCAGAGGAAGAAGATTCCGTGACGAGCTTTAGTTTGCATGTGTTTCCATCAAATTCCAAACAAAGATAGGCTTAATTCTACACAAGCAGAAAGCAAATAAACCTTCTATCTTCCTCAATTTTATTTCCTTCTATTTCTCATCTAGGTACTTTCTTCAAGATGTCAAAGAAATTCAAAGATATTTTCAGAAGTTTGATTATCTTAGGTTCGCAGATACTCAATATTTGCAGCAAAACCCATGTCTTAGATTTTTTCGAGAAATTTGCCCCATAGTCTTCATTCTGAAGCTCTGTACTTTTTTTCGAGAATTTCTTTGCATGTGGGCCTAAAACACATCTTTTCGGGAATCAAACTATCTGGGTTGTCTTAGAATTTGATTCTACACAAAACCCACGTTTCAGAAAAATTTCGAAAATTTCTTCTGCCTTAGGCTATTTTTAGCCTTGTCTAGAGGTTTTCAGTTTTTCCAGAAAGTTCAAATATATTCGACTTTACAGTCAAAAGTCTTCATTTTCAAAATGCAGTTCAATCTTATTGATTATAAGATCAAATCGGCTCTTATGCATAATTTTGTCAAAACTTCAGATACAGACTTAAATCATGTTTATCCAGTGGTTAATCTGAGTGGTGTGGAGGGCAGCAATTCATTGAGGAATCTTGAGCGTTCCGGATTGCTAGCAGCGGCATCTATACCTGTTACCACTTTTGATCTCGAGTTCGTTCTTGCTTGCATCAAGCATTATGACTCATCTTCACGACAAATCAGATCAGCTGATGGGAGGGTTGTTTGCAGTCTCAAATAGAAGGATATAGAGAAATGTTTCGCTATTCCTCCTCGTTCAGATAACTTTACTATGGTTATTGAGGCCTGTGAGAAGATATGGGATGGAGATCGAGAACGTTCATAGAGAAAGGTGGCTCAGAAATGGCTGAAAGTTCAAAAGACTAATATGCCTAAAAAGGTTGGCCGTGGTGAATTCAAAGATGAGGTTGCTGTTTTGATAACTTTGCTCAATCGAGTTACAGGTCAAGAGGATGCTAGCACTTTCCGATCATGGATGTTTTACCTTATTTCCAGAATTCTTGATGGCATAGAACAATTTGACTGGGCTATGTTGATTAGTGATTGCTTACATCAGCAGATTTCTGATTTTCTCAAGTTTCATAAGTTTCATATGATATCTTACTTGGTCTACTTAGTTGCATTCCAAGGCAGCTACAAGCATCTAAAAACTCATGGCACTCTTGGTGTTCAACGTGTTCACGAGTATTATCCTCAGTTGGAGTTTTCTAAATCTGAACAAGACTTCCGAGCAATGAATGATCATTTTTCTATGAGGACAGTCAGAGATCTTGACAATGAAATGCACATTCGTATTTCTGTCGAAGCGAAATCAACAATGGAGACTTGGGCGGATTGGTTT
>VDFB02193950.1:0-14806 GCA_007258455.2 Sequoia sempervirens | reverse complement strand
AGGAACACAATTACACTTGTCTTGAATGGTTACAAAGCCCCAAACCTCTGTCTCAGACACAAACCCACTTATCCACCTTGACTAGGCTTCTAGCCCAACTAGGTCTCCAACGACTATTTTTTGGACTTTTCTCACAACTTTCCCAAATGATTCCCCAAAATAATGACTGATTCAAATGTATTTTCTGATGCTACATAACATACTCAAACCTTGATGGCTCTTGTTTTGGATCAATCTCTCCAAAATCTGCTATTTCCACATAATTAAGGCCTAATTAGCCCTTTTTCTCAAAGCAACCCTACTCAAATATTTTCCCCTGACCATGAGACTTTCTACAGTGTCTTGAATTGTTTCCAAACTGAGAATTTTCAAGGTCTTAGACTCCCATGACACCTTTAAGACCCCTAATCACAAAACCCTCAATTAAATCCCCTAAAACTAGGGCTTCTTGGATATTATCCTTCCAATCACTTCTAGAACCCATTCTTTCACTTTTCACGGATACCTCGACATTTTTTATCAATTCCAACTCATAAACATACCCCTTGTTTAGGTATCACTCCTACTACAATACTTGAGGCACCATTCCCATGCACCTTGCCTTGTCATATCATAGTGTACACCTTATAATTCTTCCTTCCTACACATTACCCTATTATTTATACATAATAAATGTTAGATGTGATCCATTTCATAGGTTATAGTCACAATATTCCATGAAATGGGTCAGTCATTAATGAAAACTCCCAAAAATTAGTGAAAAATCAAAACTTTCTTTAGACAATTAGTTGTAATATACAAGGAAATGATTGTTATTGCTTATTAGGAAATACAAAAGGTTTAAATGCATGTAAGTACAAGTCCCTAATTCATCCAATTGAACATATAACCAATAGCAATCAAAATTTCATCAAGAAAACACAAGAAAATGCAAGAAATCTTAAGTTTTATTGTTTTTCCTGTCACAGTCCATACAATCTCTACAATCTCAACACACTGACCATAAAAATGACTTCTCCAACTTTGTAAGCCCATCTCCCAACTATTCCAGCCAATTTGGATTGGTTTGATTACATTATTATTGTTAAAACACCTAAAAACTACTTACCCACCAAACTAAAACAAACTTTGGATTTCAAAAATTTGAATTTTCAATTTCTAATTTATTGACTTCTACTAACTAAAAACCTTCCAAAACTATTACATATTTATTATTCAACCTTATTTGACATAATTAAAACCTTATATACCTATCTAGACTCCTAGGACACTATTGGTCCACTTACAATTCATTTTGGTCCTATGGTCCTTATCAGGACCCTCAGGACTTTTGATCCTTCTATTACATTTATCCATTCCAAATGCCATTATAGGTTCCAAAATGGCATAATTGATGCTCTGAGATGTTTGATAGGTCTTCATGACCCCTACATCCTCCTGACCCTTCAAGTGGCCTTTAAGGAGCTTGGGTGCCCCTACACCATACTCCCCGAGAATGAAAAAACTCTTGCCCCAAGAGGTATCCAACTTGTTGCCATCACATTGCTCCTTGTTCCTAGATGTCTGCACCTTCTGATTACAGATCATGAAATCCCCTAAAGTCACCTTCTTCCTTTTCTCCCAACCTGCACTCATGTTACACAACATGTTAGAATCAAAACAGTGGTTTGTTTGTCCTCCTTGCTGTTTGATCTTAGTTTGTCCTTGTGCTCTATTCTTGCCTTCATTCCACTGATTTCTTTGCAGGGAAACACCACCTCTGGTACCCTCAACAATAGGGCATTCAATACCCCCAATCTTGATACTTCCCAAGTCCCAAATGTTCTGATTTTTGGGACTGTATACCTCATATCTCTGCTGCAACTTGTTATCTTTCACCCAACCAGTATCTTCCCCTGTCTTACCCTGCATTTCCACCTACAAATTCTTCTCAAAACATATCACAAAATCTTCATTTAACTAATCCAAAGGCAAAGGCTTCAACTTACACCTAGTACCTCCCTTGTGTACCAAATATGTATTATTGTATCCATCATGCATTGTCTCTCGGCCTTCTTAGTATTCCTCGGCCATGGTCTCCCAAATGATATACACAAGTCATTGAAATGACATCACAAAGCACCCTATCCCTATGTCTAATTGAAAATCCACATGGGAGTTTCTCCCTCTTATCACTCTCTGCATGTCAGCACTAAGTTACCTATGGCCTCCTGTAGGAGTAGGATGTTCATATGTTCTAATCTCCCTAACTCTGGCTACTATATCAAATGGAACCAAATTGCTATGTGATCCTAAATCTATGAAAGCAACTCCATACACTTCTTACCATGTCAAAACACCTGGTTCTTGAAATGCCACCTTTGGTTCTCGATGAAGTCTTTCTCTTGCTTTTTACCATAAGGAACTCACCATCAATTTTAGGCCCACCTATATGTCCTTGTCTCTCCTTTTCTTCTTCTTCTTGTGCCAAATTGACCTCCTATCTCTGCCCTTTATCTGATCATTCCCATTTAGGACACTTGAAAGAGGGATGGCCTGGCTCATTGCATTTGTAACACCTGCCTGTGAATATGCCTCTACCTTGTCTGAATCTGCCTCCTCCTCTTTGATCTGAAAACACCTCTTTGCCTTTGTCATTGCTACTTTTATCATTGTTTCCTTGCCCTTGTTCTCTATTACCTCTACCTCTGCTTGAACTACCCCCTCTTCCACCATTGCTTGACCTCTCTTGCTTCCTTTTCACCTTTTTCTCTACTCTGATGGCCAACTAAAAACATTCTCCTAATGTCCTTGGCATCTGCAAACCAATTTCATCTTGTAAGTTATACCTCAAACCATTGATATACCTGGCTACTTTTTCATCTTCTTCCTCATATCCTCCTCTGATACTAAGCTTGTGAAATTGCTCTATATAGGACATCACATCCATGTCTTTTTGTTTTAAATTCTGCCTCATCCTCTTCACATGAATTGTATAATTAGATGGTAAGAATTTCTCCTTGACCAAACTCCTCATCCTTGCCCATGTAGAAACTTTTTCCAATCCCCTAGCCATCCTATCATTCTGAAAACTAGTCCACCATGTCAATGTTGTACCTCTCAACTTGGTTTTAGCAAACTTAACCTTCTTCTCTTCTTCCATCTCTTCAAACTCAAAATAGTTGTCTAAGGCATCAAGCCATCCTAACACCTCTTCACTATCCATCTTTCCTTGGTAGATAGGAAAATCTATGTGAATTTTTCCTCCATGACCTTGTACTGCTTTCAACAATCTTAATAACCTCCTTTCCTCAGGGTCTTCTATCTCATCTGCTGGTTGTTCTTGATTTACCCTCACATGCTCTTCTTCTTCATCATTGTCTTCTTGGTCTTCTTGTTCTTCTCTCCTCCTATTTCTCTCAAGGTTGTTTATCCTAGCTTGCATAGCTTCTCTCTCCCTTCTCTATTGCCTCTCTTCCCTTGCTTTGGCCTGCTCTCTTGCTGCTTCTTGTTCTCTTCTTTCCCTTCTTTCTCTTTCCAAGGTTTCCCTCAACTCCTCCAACTCTCTTGCTAATTGAATTTTAGGTGCCATTGTTGAACCTTAAACCCCTAAAAGACCTACTCTCTACTTTGATACCACTCTGATGCAGAGGGTATGGGGCTTTAGGAAAGAAACACAAAGTTTCAGGGTCTACAATGATGCACTCTTAAACCTCCTTCTAGGCACCTTTATGGAGATAAGGCTTCAAAGGTTCACTTATGATTTATATCCTTCCCTTATGGACCCAAACCCTTGGAATGATCTTAAGGAACACAATTACACTTGTCTTGAATGGTTACAAAGCCCCAAACCTCTGTCTCAGACATAAACCCACTTATCCACCTTGATTAGGCTTCTAGCCCAACTAGGTCTCCAACGACCGTTTTTTGGAATTTTCTCACAACTTTCCCAAATGATCCCCAAAATAATGACTGATTCAAATGTATTTTTTGATGCTACATAACATACTCAAACCCTGATGGCTCTTGTTTTGGATCAATCTCTCCAAAATCTGTTGTTTCCACATAATTAATGCCTAATTAGCCCTTTTTCTCAAAGCAACCCTACTCAAATCTTGTCCCCTGACCATGAGACTTTCTACAGTGTCTTGAATTGTTTCCAAACTAATAATTTTCAAGGTTTTAGACTCCTATGATGCCTTTAAGACCCCTAATCACAAAACCCTCAATTAAATCCCCTAAAACTAGGGCTTCTTGGATATTATCCTTCCAATCACTTCTAGAACCCATTCTTTCACTTTTCACGGATACCTCGACATTTTTTATCAATTCCAACTCATAAACATACCCCTTGTTTAGGTATCACTCCTACTACAATACTTGAGGCACCATTCCCATGCACCTTGCCTTGTCATATCATAGTGTACACCTTATAATTCTTCCTTCCTACACATTACCCTATTATTTATACATAATAAATGTTAGATGTGATCCATTTCATAGGTTATAGTCACAATATTCCATGAAATGGGTCAGTCATTAATGAAAACTCCCAAAAATTAGTGAAAAATCAAAACTTTCTTTAGACAATTAGTTGTAATATACAAGGAAATGATTGTTATTGCTTATTAGGAAATACAAAAGGTTTAAATGCATGTAAGTACAAGTCCCTAATTCATCCAATTGAACATATAACCAATAGCAATCAAAATTTCATCAAGAAAACACAAGAAAATGCAAGAAATCTTAAGTTTTATTGTTTTTCCTGTCACAGTCCATACAATCTCTACAATCTCAACACACTGACCATAAAAATGACTTCTCCAACTTTGTAAGCCCATCTCCCAACTATTCCAGCCAATTTGGATTGGTTTGATTACATTATTATTGTTAAAACACCTAAAAACTACTTACCCACCAAACTAAAACAAACTTTGGATTTCAAAAATTTGAATTTTCAATTTCTAATTTATTGACTTCTACTAACTAAAAACCTTCCAAAACTATTACATATTTATTATTCAACCTTATTTGACATAATTAAAACCTTATATACCTATCTAGACTCCTAGGACACTATTGGTCCACTTACAATTCATTTTGGTCCTATGGTCCTTATCAGGACCCTCAGGACTTTTGATCCTTCTATTACATTTATCCATTCCAAATGCCATTATAGGTTCCAAAATGACATAATTGATGCTCTGAGATGTTTGATAAGTCTTCATGACCCCTGCATCCTCTCGACTCTTCAAGTGACCCTTAAGGAGCTTGGGTGCCCTGCACCACTCTCCCATATCTTGTGAATCCACTCTTTAGGTTCTCATTGAGTAGATCCATTCTTTAGAAGAGATTTGGAGAGTTTGAAATTTTTTAACAAAATAAAATACATACACTCAACTTGCTCCTCTTATTAACAGTTTGAGGAATCTGCTTATTTCAGACCATAGAGGCCTTGAGTTACTATGAGGGATAGCCAACATAGTAGAGACCAATATCCCCTCATACATATGGTATACACTAGTCCTTTTGTACCCTCTATTACCACTATTGATAATATAAATACTATGCATCAAGATGCTCATGGGATCAGAGTGAATTTCATCCCTTTGGGATTCAAAGTCCCTATATCTAGAACCCAAACCTCTAACACCTTAACTAGTCAAGCTCCATCAACCAGTATCATCTTGAATGCTTTGTTACAAAACATGGGACATATGCAATGCATCCGGCTAACTTGACTAGCTTTGATCTCAATCTATATTACAACCATACTATTGTTGTACTTCTCTATCCCTCACTATTCTAAATGTTCACATACTCCAAGGGGTAGAAATTACTAGGTTTGATAAGTGCATTGGCAAGGGTGACTGATAGAAACATGTATCACCCTTCACCGTCATGTGTATTGATTTCTTTTATCATGATGCCTTGTTAGAAAAGCTATTCCTATGATCCCTCAAGGATGTTATATTGGAATGGTTTTGCTTGCTTCCTGATAACTCAATATTTTACTTTGATTAGTTGGTTAATCAGTTCTTACAATAGTTTTAGGTGAACATCAAGTTGAAGATTACCTTCACTGATATCATTCGATATAAGCAAGGGACTCATGAAAGTGTAACTAATATCATTACCTAATACCAATCCTTGTTTTGTTCATCAAAAATTTGTTGTCGATGTTGAGAAAGAAAATCCTCTTAATGAAATATCCTTCCTTCACCCATCCGTGTGTTGTTTTGAGAGAATACCAATAGAGGGTGATGTAGTACAAGGGCCCCTCCTCATCCTCCTATCCTGATAATCATTTGGTTGTGTCTATCCCTAAAGAGTTGAAAAAGAATAAAGTAGTAGAAAATGTAGTTTATGTCCCTACTAAGAAAACACCATAGGATGTAATAGAGTGTTTAAAAACTATCTAAATCTTATGCTAATAGTCTTAAAAAATTATTAAAAGATGGATTGATTACTCTCTAGTGTGCCATTTTCGCACACATGCCCCACTGGAGGTAGGGACCCTCTTTTCTTTCTTTTGCTTTTTTGTTTTAGGTTCTACCTTTTCCCATTAAGGGATGGGTCCTTTGAATTTTGGTTCACTTCACCTTTTTTAGCTTTTAATGATCACATTGGTTTTAGGGTGAAGGTATTTCCAACAATTGACCTCATGTTTGACACTTGAAATCACCAGGTTCCTTAGGATATCATTTGAACCTCAAAATGGCTATGTTTGGTCTAGATTTGGGAATTCCTTAAGGCCTTGGAATCCCCAAGATTCTATTTTTTGTGGAATCCAAGGGTTTCTAGATTTCCTGAAGTCCTTTATTTTGTTGGATCCTCGACCTTTTGGATTGCCTAAAAACCATCCCTTCACGTATTTGAGGAGTAGGCATATTTCCTGAAAAGTGCCTTCCATCGCTAAATCCTTACCCTCTTGGATTCCTTGAAATCCTTATTATCGTGAAAATTTGAGGTAGTCGTTGATTTTTGCAAGTATAGAAAGTCGCTCATACCTCATACTTTATGCACTACAAAGAGTAATCTCGAGCTACAAAATCTAAAGCATATTGATGTGTTGTCGAGGTTCTTTGATACCTTTTACAACTTAGCAATGAGTCTGACTGAGTCCTAAAACCCAGTGTCTACCCATTTAGTAGGGGTTAGACTATATGCTCAAATTCCAAAGCCCGACATGCATTCTTTCATGAAATTCATCGACATGAGAAATCCCCGACTGTGACCTTAATCACTAAATGCTTTGATGTTTGGATTGTCTAGAGATTGAGTTTTTCGCATAATCCTTAGTGTCTTGGAATCCCTGAGCTATGATCTTTTCATTGAATCCTTGCTATCCCAGATATCCTAAATACTTGGTTTTCACGAATTTTGCTCTTTCTTGGATTACCAGATGCTTCACAACTATTATCATGTTGAGTTCTTTATGCCATTTCAAATGAGACTTGTGCTTATAAGGTTTAAATCTTGGTTATTAAATGCATTCAATTCATAAGGGAGTGATAGTAAGATTCTTAGTAATCATTTCGCCTATTTTAGTTTGTGTTTCATGGAATTCACAGGCTTACAGATTATTCGAAATCCTTGAGGGGCCAAAATTATTGAAAGGCTTGAAAACCCAAAAATGGTTATAATTTAGATTTTGATCTTAGTTCTTTGAGAATTAATGATAGATTATAAACTATTACATATTGCATATGATATATCATGATTAATTTAACAATGCAATGACATGGCGATTTATTTTTCTTTGCATTTTGAGTAATTATGGTGTTTTCCAGATGTAGGTAGAATTTAGCAAGGCCAAGGCAGGGGAAGACAATCGAACCAGTCAAAGATGGAGCTATTATACAAAATCATTTAGAGGAGGTGGATATCTATATCACTGCTTTGCATAAATATTAGGAGATGGAGATTGAATGGAATCAAATATTGAAAATAAATATGAGAATAAATTGGGATCAATTTCTTTGAGATTAAAGTTCATCCCAAACTAGTCAGGCTAACCTAAACAAGGTATTTCACAAAGTTCAAGAGTTTTCAAGGAAGCAATAAATGGGAAAAGAGGGAGAATAGGGAAGTTACCTTGAGTTTTTTGCATACGTCATTAGCTAGTTGAAGATACAAGTCATCCATCTAGAGAATTGTGCCAAGGCCTTTTATTTAGAATTGATGTATCATTTTAAATACTTTGTTTTCAAAATGAAATGGGCAATTAAATTGTACAAGGCCGACCTGTTTTGGCCAGCCTAAATCAAGTGCCCTAATTTAATTTTGTTTAGTCTGACATATGTGATGTAAACATATATAAATATGAGGTCTCTTATCATTTGTAAGGGGTTAGATCATGCAGATTAGAATTAGTAATATTTTCAAGAGTTAGTTGTAGGAGAGGAGAGAACCAAAGATTGTTATGTAAATGTTGGGGAAGTTAATGCAATTGGTTCATTGATTTGGTGAAATTTTGTGTTAAGCTTTGAAATCTTATGGTTTCATGTTCTTCATTCTCAAATGTTAGTTCAATTCTTTCATGATGATGGTGAAATGTTAATGATGTTTGATGAATCTGTTGCTCATACTTTTGGCAATTTGTTGATTGTAAGTTGTTGTGTAAAGTTAGTCTGAGCCAAATATTGCACTAAGTTCAACTGTGGATGTTTGTTCATATTACGCTAGTAATTGGGTATATGCATGGGTATTCATGGTTTGAAAATCTTCCAGTTTCCTTTGAATATTGCACTGTTTCCATGTAGTTGTAGGCTTGTCCTTGATCAAACAAAGATTGGTTTCATGGGGATTTGTCCATCTACAACATTAGCCATTTTTGTGATTGATCTTAGATGTTAGATTAGAATCTCTCTCAACCCTTTGTATTTTGACCTTTCTTTGAGTTAGTTTTAGTTTTAGAATCAGAAATAATCATCACATTGCTACATTTGATGATAAGTTGAAACTTTCAGCATTGTTAGTTTGTAAGGCCCCTTGTGATTACCAAAAAATCACATCATCATTGAGTTGTTTGTGCATTGTCAAGACCTGACATTAGAGACCTTGGGGTTGTTTCTTGAAGTTTCCTGATAGGAACTACCTTTCAAGAGAAATAGGATACTTGTATTCTATTTGTGTTGTTCTAGTGCTAAAAACACCATCAACAGTCTCCCAGATATTAAACCACTACTCGATGATAAACCATATCCTAGCTGGTATGACTCACATAATTTTTGTCAATACCAACAAGTCTCTAGTTATGATACCAAACATTGTGTGCATCTTAGACACATAGTCCAATACCACATAGATGGTGGTACCATCTAACTTGATGGTAAGAAAAAAATTCATCTGTAGCCAAGCCTAATAGCCAGCTATAGATATACATAGATCCTTTCCCTTCCCATTCTACTAATCTAATAATGCATGCTTCTTCATTTTCTCATCCTAGCCCCTCTAAGAATTTGAACATGGTATCATTCACTCATACTACTCCTACAAGTCATGTGAATAAATACCTAACATAAAATTCACGCATGGCTTTCCCCTTAATAGGGAACCTTCTCCACTATACATCCTAGCTAAAGTCAATGGTAACATCATGACCAATGTTATGGTTGACCCCACTAGTTGGGTCAATGTCATTATGGAGAAGACCCACTTTATAAAAAAATTACATAAGGATAAGTATGAGGAGTTGAAGACCACACTCCATACCCATGATGGTCTCTTTGTCCCACCTATTTGCTCTATCTCTTTCTCTTTCCTTGTTGGTCTTAAGTCTCTTGATGTCCTATTAGTTTTGATACCTAAATCTAACCTATTAAAGTTTAGAATGGGCATTCCATGGCTAATCTCTATGGATGTGATCACTTCATTTTTTCACAAATGTTTAAAATTTCCCCATGGTGGCACTGTGCATAATATTTAGGACATTAGATATGATCCACTCATGTCATGTGTGGGATTTTCTCTAGATCAATTTTTTCCCACTCCAGTTGGACCCTTACCACCTTGAGGGGACTTATTTTACAAGGCCTACTTTAGGTACACGACTAGAGATTTGGCTCCTAATGTTTTTTTTCCACTTTCCTCTCACACAATTTCTATGAAGGCCTTCATGTGCACACAACAGTATGCCTTGTCCTTTGCATCTTTGAAGGCTAAGGACAAGAAAGATCTCATCAATAGGCCTTCTCCTTCTTCTTCCTCTTCTTTTATTATTTTGCAACCTCTTGTGGTGTCCTCTATTACTTCTACTGTGCTTAGCACATGAAAAGGAAGGGCACCCTTGTTGCGGAAATCTAAACCATAAGTCTTCCAACTTCTCATCTTACCCATAGTTATCCAACCTACCCTATACAATAAGAGTAAGCACACCCATGGGGTTGTTCCTGCATCTCAACCTCTAATTCATCCTCCTATCCTCCACCTATTTATAAAACATACAAAGGGTTCAAAGGGGTCGTGATTGAGACCCCCGTATCTATCTCTATGCCTCCTCTTGTTTCTCCTTAGGAGCCTACTCTTCCACTGAAAATGGTCATGGATACTACTTCTCTAGTGGAATATAATCCCCTAGAATCTTCTTAGGCTGCACCTTCTAGTTCCCATAGCCATCGCAACTGACTTGCACATGAGAATAAGCATCATCGATGAGCATTGTCTCAAGAGCATAAAGCTTTACAAAAGACTAAGGGGAGCCTTTTTTTTCCAGTTTTACTTTTGCTTCTATTTCTATTTCCACTCCTATCTTTGTCTCTGCCTCTATTCCCATCGCCTTTGTCTTACTTTTGACTTCATTGATGAATCCTGATAAATCTCACCCTAAATGGGTGCAATTTTTCATCACTCCTTCTTTAGAGCCTCCCTTCATCACCTCTTTACTAGATATTCCTCCTTTCCCTAAGCTCATTTACATGCCTCATACAAAGGTTGTATCTATTACGGATCCTTCTCCTTCTCTTGCTTCTCTTTCTTCTGATGTGAGGATTCCATATCCTCCAATTAAGTGCAAGTTGGAGCATGACCTCGTCCAGAATGATGGTCACATTTTTATTTTTTTTCTTCATCTTATTTTTCTTTTTCTTGTACCAGTATTGTGATAGATAAGTCACCTCCTTCCCCAAATTTTGTCATTGCTCCTCTTCTAGAGGTCAGAAATGACTCTCCAATTCATCCACCTCCTCCCATTCAGTCACAACATTTCACTCCAAAGAAGTGTATGTTCAACTTAGTGAAGGACACTCCCACTCTTTCCTCCATCTTTGCTAAGTCTATGAAGCTAGCCTCATAGGAACTTGTTGATGAGGATGTCGAGGTGGCCTCCTCCTTGGATATTACTACAAGTGAGTCGATTGGTACTACCCTTGCTATCCCCCCTACATGCCCATCTTCCTTCCCCGTATGATGATTTATATTGGGATAAAAATGACCTATTGGAGGTGTCAAAATAGGGTGGTACCTCTTCTTTATCTTTATATTAGATTAATTTGTTTGTTTTTGTTCCCCCATGCTTCTATGTTAATGTGTGTGCTCTCACCTAGAGGACCCTTGATACCCTTGTAGGTACTTGGATACATAAGAGAAAATCTATCGTAAAGCTTCTCCTATCTATCTCATCTTATTCTTTGTGTTGAAAACTTTGATTTTCACATCAAGGATGATGCAAATCATTGAGTCATTTATGCCTCTTCCATATTCACCTAAGTTTTTATTTATCTTGATGTGCTCTTCTTATCATTCCAATCTATTGTGAAGTTGATGACAATTCATACATATTATACTATATTTATGTATATGCATTTATTATCAATTCTGACCCTAAATAATTTTATCCCCATGTGATCTTTATTTCTTTTTCTCTTTTTTTCTTGATGTTGTGGATTCTATGCATTGTCCCTCGCATGACAACATTCCATTAATACATCTCACTATGTATTTCATGCCACAACATCTCTATGTCTTTTCTTCTCCTTAGAATAGCATGTGCTCCTTTGCATAGCACACATCATCCTAGGGGGCTATCATATCTACTTATTCTTATTTTTCAAAAGCTTGTCTTATGATCTCATCATCTAGCTTGGGGTAAACTTGACTAAAATTGTCTTATAATCTCATATTTTTGTGATGGGGGTTCTCCTTCTTGTGAGGTTTGTTTCTATCGCTTGTCTTTTCATTATAGGGGTTTTCCTCCTTTTTGGGGTTTGTTTCTATTATGCATCTTTATTTTTGCTTGCCATATGGTCTCTAGCTTTCTAGCCATACTTATCAGCATTATCTTTTATCTAATAATATTTTTTCATGTCTAGTTTTTTCCTTTTTTTCCCAATGTGTTTGTTTGCAACTAACATGTTTGTGGTGAGATTGTAGTGAAATTTGTAGGATAGAAGACATGTGTCCTATTTGTGTTTTGGCTCAACTTCTCCATTGCATATACCAAATCAAAGACTTGTATCCTCTTCATCCTGGGAATATTCTCTTCAACCTCTTTTTCTCTACTTTAGCTCAAACATGTTAGAATACATATGCTCACTAAAGTGGGGGAAAAATTTAATACCAAAAAATTGCATCTTATGTAATTTTGCATTCCATAACCTCCCCTTTAGAGTAATTAAATTTGATAATGCAATCCCTCTTTTTCCTAAGCTTAATTTCACTCCTAACCCCTTTTTTTCAGTTGCTTAAGTGAATTTTTGTCATGGATGCTAGCACGACATGTAGACTATTACAAGGTGTACGACCTTGGTCTCCCTATGTTGTGCATCGCAACACTCGGGTTCATGACATGGCTTAACTACCTCCCTTGGATTCATTAACTCTGGAAGTTGTATCAGACATTAACAGGTCAATCTTTTGGTGCAACGACAATCATTTGTGTAACAATTAGTATTAGAGCCCGGTCACAAGTTTGAACCCCTCACTTGCACTAGAGGGGATTGTTGCAAGGTGTGCACCCTTGGTCTCCTTATGCTATGCAGTGCAATGCTTAGGTTCATGACATGGGTTAACCACTTCCAATGGATTCATTAACTCTGGCGGTTGTATTGGGCATTAACAAGTCGATATTTTGGTGCAATGGCAACCATCTATGCAACACAAACATTTGTGCGTTGCATAAATGTCTTAAAAAGGTTCCTGCCTACACAACCATTGGGATATTACAATTCTCATTTGTCAGCAAATTGTATCACCTCTATGTCTTGCAGATGCATCAAAAACATCCTTATGGATTCTTTTCTCCATTCAAACCTCCCATTCTCTCATTCATTCACTCTCTCTTGATCATTCTCTCATTCTTTCAACTTTATTCTCATTCTAGCTCATTTCTACACTATTTTCTCTCATTCTTGCAAGCTCTATCATGTCTTAGCTCTCTACACCGTCACCTTTTTTCATGGCATGTATTGGGTGTTGTATTCTCTCTTTTGACATCACTATCTTGCTAAAGGGATGGTAACTACATCCTTTCTCACTATATTATTGTTTATTTTGATAGCATATTGTTGTTCTAGCTTGTCTATTGTCTTTTCTATCTATTTCCTAACTATTTTCTATTCTATCTATCAATTTGGTTGTCTGTGGATGTGGGAACACCTATGCGGGGGTTTGAGTAAGGAAAGCCCCTAAAATAGCCCCAACAATTTTTTCATTTCCATGTGTGCAATTTTTAAAGTTATAGCATTATGAGAGGCTTCATTGCATGGACCTCTTATGAGTTCTTCTCTTCCATTTCATCTTATCATTTTTATTTTGTTTCATTTACAACATGCTTGCTATTTCCATTCTTTATTTATGTTAGTCTGTTAGTCTAGCACACCTTTTAGACTTCAATCCTTAAATAGTCAGTAAGTTCATTGTTGTCTTTGCTAGTGAATTACTCTTTCAATTCGTACAAGACTACAGTGTGCCACAAGGACATCTGTGCACCGCACAGTCATCCTTGGCTAAGAGCTTGTCAATCTCTCATGAGACCTCAAAAACTTTCTCTTTCAACCTCTGAAACTCTTACCCCTTAAATTCACATAAATCAAAAAATATAAAATAAACTTCCTTTTGTCCTTCCAGCCTATTCACTTGAGCTTTGACCCTTGAACTAGTCAAGGAAAAATCACCCTTAGGGGAGATGGAGGGTGTCATTTTCCTATACACTTTCTAAACAAGCTTCTAACATTCAAGGGTAAAGTATGGAAAACCCATCTACTAGTAGCTACCCAAATTCAAATGCACACCTACTGATTCCTAGACAAATAGACCTATACCACAACATATTGTGGGTTCTTCAAGAGCTTCCAACAGCATAGGAATTCTTGGGAGTAGATTCTATACGAGTCTATGAAGTAATATATCAGCACAATAACATTTATGGTGGAAAAGGATTACACACATGAAGTTGGTAGAGCCATGAACAACTTGGATCCCTAAGCTACCATATGAAATATCACAAAAGGAGGTAGATTCATATACCAAAAAAATCCTAAGAAAACCAAAGGATCCCAATGTGGAGAGGTTTGAAACATATAAAGAGATTATGGATCAAATCCTAAAAATAATGTTCAAGAGAAGTTTGAGAAGAATAAGGAGTAGCTCCAAAAGCAGTGGGGCATTCCACCAAAGGAATCCACTCAACCTTCATCCCTCACACCAGCTCCAAATAAACACACACCTACTACAATAAGGTCTATAAGGTTGCATGGAGCTGCTAGCACACAATAAGGTTCATGCATCCTCTTCTCAAATGATGACAACATCGTAGGTGCAAGAAATCTTAGATACACTAATTCAGATGAGTGCAGAGAAGAAAGGCTGCAAGCAAAGGCCAAAACAA
>VDFB02193949.1:0-16132 GCA_007258455.2 Sequoia sempervirens | reverse complement strand
AGCTTGGTTTGAACATGAAAATGGAGGAGTCTTCACAAACCCAACTAGAATCAGGTAGTCCTCAGAATGATCTATCCAACAAATATAATTTTAATATGTTTTGGTTTTATTATGTATTTATTTTTTTAGTTTTTATTAAACATTGGTTTTTCATAAAAAATGAAGGTCTTTGTTCTCGTACTATGGAAAAATAGCATATTATGATTTTTTTTGAAAATATGCACCAAATATTGAAGTCCTTGATCCAAAAAATAA
The DNA here is from genome assembly GCA_007258455.2 of Sequoia sempervirens. NCBI lineage: Eukaryota > Viridiplantae > Streptophyta > Pinopsida > Cupressales > Cupressaceae > Sequoia > Sequoia sempervirens. The sequence continues at coordinate 15,877 of VDFB02193949.1, read as the reverse complement.
ATAAATTGAATTTTGATATATAGAAAAAGGTTAATGGTTATACGGTTGCGCCATGTTTTGAATTATAATTGTTTGACTTCTCAAACTTCATTAAAGAAAAATATTCAATAAAAAGGTATCTATAACCTAATGGAAGCACTAGATATCGAGTTACAAAATCTAAAATTCAAATAATTAGAATTTTATCCTTCATGGAAAATAATTTATGTATGCTATATGGTGTGTGTACCTACTCTTTTTAAAAAATGTTGTTTTTATGAAGAAACTATTTTTTGTGGGAGATTCAAAAGAAGTGCAACTGACTCCAAATTTTCCTTTTGAAAATATCAAGTATAGAATCTACGTGACAAAATGTGACGAGACTCTAGTTTTAGACACTCATCTTCAAAATCCTCATGGTTTAGCCGCCTATAGGTTCCCTAATGTGAAGATTTCTAGTTAAAAATAATAATTTCAGTGTTCAGTTTGGCCAAAAATTATAAACCACTATTGTGGGATCGCCCGTCAAGGAATAGAAATGGCCCTTCTAAGAGGATATGACTTTTGGTAGTTGGAATTTTTGTTTGTGGGAGTTGGAAGGTGGTTAGGTAGAGATAATTGAAGGGTTTTCGAATGGTTTTGGGTATCATGCCTCTCCTCTATGCCTTATTTTCTATGTTAACCACTATATTTTATCTAATGGCGTTCTATATTATTATTTTTGTTCTACCATTCCATGTGCATTGGTATGTGTGTCAATTATGTCATCGCATATTATTATGGCACCTTGATCATGTAGTTGCTATGTGGCTTGTGTAATGCCACTTTTATATTGCAAACAAATTATTGGTTCATGGGTATGTGCAGGATCATGATGGGCCAAAAAGTGGCGATATGATGGGTATGTGTAGGGTATGTCATTAAAGACTTTTTTTTACCCAAAAATTGATGAAACGAAAAGGGTTTTTAAAGGAGATTCTCAAATTTCCACCAATATAAATTATGCTTTACTTTGAATTTAATAAATAATTATTATTTATTTTCTATTTGAATTATGACTAAAGTCCTAATCGATAGGTTGATTGAAAAACATCTATAGCTTTCAAATAGTATCACATTTTTTGAATATGAAAGATGCATCACATTCTATGCTTTGCATACTATAGGATTAAAAAAAAATGAATTTCATGAAGTTTTGACCAAGTTAAGGTGGTCAAATATACGAGTTTTTATATTTTTTTAAAGTTGTACTAAAAAAATCATAATTAATTATCTACTTAGAAAAAAATTACAAAAAATATTATCATTTATTGTGATTAGGTGGTCAGATAGATACCTACTTCTTATTTTTCCTAAAATTTAAGTGCTATTACATTGAAATTTCAAATTTTCACCATATATATATATATATATATATATATATATATATATATATATATATATATATATATATAAACCTAGTAGTTTAGAAACTACATTCAATTTGCTACAGATTCTATTCTTATATATTTTTGAAATAATATAGATAACTTATTTAAATTTTTACAAGTTGCCTAACTCTTATTTTTCTGAATTTTCCGCCACTTAAGAGCCTATTTTTTGCATGATGATCTTGCACATACCCTCATGTTTTTCTATTAATGTCCTTGTGTAAAGGCTAAAATATTACATGTGGTACCAAAGACAAGATTGTAGCACTAGGAGATTTGGGTTGTTTATTCTATTCATTATGTTTGGTCATGTGGGGGTCCTTGTATGCATGTGTTGTTTTTTTGTACGATTTCCTTCTATGTTTGTATTTGAGGAATGTTTGGTTTGTGTAATTAGTTAAATTCTTGTGGGTTTCAAGAAGTTAAATTTTTATGAATTTCCTTCTTGATCTCACTTTATGCCTTATTATTGGAATTTATAATTCTTCCACTTTAGCATTATTTTCATTCTTTTTGTGGTTATGCTAGAATATTTTAATTTTTGGTCTTGTTTCATGTAATTCTCTTATCTATCATGTGCATATTGGATCTTTTATGGATTATATAAGATAGTATTTTTTGGAGAACATGATGGTTCTTAATGTTTGTTTTTCAATTTGTAGTAGTTTGATTTTCATATCCTTTACAATAGTGAGTTAATTATTGTGTGAAATATTTGGAGAAAGATATGAAGTGTGTTTAATATTGTATGGACTTCTCATTATGTGTAGTCTTATTGGTTAGTGAGTATAACATGCCTAGATGAGAGTTATTGTTGTTATTGTAAATTGATGTATGATATTAGATGTTATTCTTTTCTTTTTAACTATGTGAATGAGATATTCTAAATTCTTGTGTGGTATCATGTAGTTTTTAGTATCTTTCTTGTGGTTGGGGATTCACATTTTTTTTTCCTTCAAAAGCCTCATTATAATAGATTTAATAAAGTGAATTTTTTCCTCTCCCATGAAATATTTTACACTATTAGTCTATGACCTATATTTGAAACATTTCCATCAATCTTTAGGTTGATGTGTATTAAATAGTCCAATATTATCACTTTCCTAGTACCTCTCCTATGTCTTTTAATTGGAATCCTTCATTCATAATATAAATTTATTCTAAATTCATAAAAATTAGGAACCAACCTACAAAAATCAACATGCCAATGAGTCAAAAGGGACTCCTAGTTCAAAAAATATTTAACAAAAAATATTCTTATGAGTACCATAAATTTCCCATTCAACACCATGATAGCATAGTATCCTTTTCATATGTTTCTCTATGGGAAAATATTTCCCAACCCTTTGATCATCCATTAAGATATTTATATCTAGCAACTCTCTATTTGTAACAACAAAGGGATCCAAAAACCCCTAACATTAAAGTAGTAAGGAACATAATTAGTTGTTGTGCCTTATACCCATGCCCCATTTTTGACATGCCAAAATGTCCCCCACCCCCTCCCTCTTTTATTTTCTCTTTGTTTCCTTTGGTTTCTATTCCATTTTTCCTTTTCTTTTCCTCCAATGTTTAGGGTTTCAGGGTTTTTCCTTCAAGCATGCCTTCTTTGTCGATCCCAATCCCCAAACCTTGTTTATTGTATTCCCTAGCCTTTCATACTTTTAGGTGTTGGAATTTTTTCATTCATCATGACTCTCATTACCACCCCAATCTCTGAACCTTAAAGAGGTTCATGTCTTATCGACCTCACCAACCATTCTATCATGACATTAACTTCGTTGACATGCATTAATGCTCATTTGGATGCGTGACCCCTCAATGGTTTAATTCACATTTTACCACATTTTAGCTCACTTTTCCTTCAATTCTTTTGTATTTAAGATGATGATGTATTTGACTCAAATGAACTCACACCTTACTCATCTAGACAATCATTGAAATGTGAATATCACATGTCTATTATTAATAAACTAAATAACATAATGATGACACCTATGAAACTTACTCCTCATATGACCCCCCAATATTTATTTTTGAAATATAATTAATATAGTGCCCAATCTCCTAATACATATGTAGTATACCACTAATTTTATGAATGAAAAAAACCTAATATGCAGACACAAGTTATGATATTCCGTGGGTAGTGAATCCCCTATGGATAAAAGCTTGCAAGGGAGAAAAAACACTAGTGATGAAATACAAAATTATATGAGAAAAAAATTCAAGACTTTTAAATGGACAAAACAAATTAGTCAAAAGAAACATACTACATGAAAAATTTAACCCCACATGGAAACATAATGAGAAACCGAAATTAAGGGGGAGTTGAAGCTATTGAATGCTCAATTAAAGAGTACATTGCATCATGTTAGGTACAAGACCAGCAAGTGGACAATACCTAAGGATGACTAGGAAATGAGAAAATATCTATTTTACAACAAGGGAGTGCTAGGAATATACTAAAACTATACCATGGAATGCATAACCTATAATGTCATCTCTATCAAGTATAAACACAACTTGAAAGCAGACAATCTAACCACTTTATTTGATGCGATAAAACTAATCAAAGTGACAAACTATTTTTTATCAAAATCCACAATAAAAAGACTAACATAAAAATGATTAATTCTTTTATAAAAGTATTTATAAAACCCATATATCTTAGTATACTAGTGTGGTAATTATATAATAAGGATCTTAATCACGATCCAAGAATTGCTTTACTTACCTTCACCAATAGAATTTCACTTTGAGACACCAAAATGATTGAACAGATACTGCACGGATTCTCCACTGAATCCTCCTTTAGAAGAGGTGCACGGATTCCATGTGAACTGGGGCCGACCTATTAATGTCACCCATGGCTCCATTGCATTAAAACAATACCTTTTTCAAGTCAAGAGTTTTTCTTTTAATAATTTTTCAAGAAATTGTTGTTATTGGAATTCATTTAATTATTGTTAAGGATTGAGGTTTCTGTTCATTTAATGTAAGAAAATTGTTCAGAATATGATTCCTATAGCATATTTTAATAATTTAAGACGTTTAAACCCAACAAAACTCAAACTTGTATACTGTTCTTTTGAAATAAAATAAGAGTTTTGTTGGTTAAATATATATTCTAAAAGATACTTCACTAAATACATTGACCATTTCTATATTGTAAAATGCAGTCCAGGATGATATTCCCTTGTGACATTTTAGCTCATGTAAATTCCTGTAACAGTGACGTTTTCAAGCTTTGCTACTGTTCTAAAGCTTTTGTTTTCTCTCTTAAATGTTGTTTTGTCTATGATAGAGAAAGCAGAGACAATGAAAAGGATGTTTGGACATTTTTTAATGTCTTTTTAGGTACTGAAATGTGCAGCACAATAATCCAGTACTATGCAAAGGACTGCTCCCAACAAACAAATGAACCAAATGAGAGAGGCATACGTGAATATGGACGAAAACGTCCAGTCATTCAGTCAAATGAATTTAATAGGCCTAAAATAAAGGTATTTGCTATTGATAAAAAATTACGTGGGAAAAGGTGTTAGTGAGGAGGAAATACTATTTTAATAAATTTAATTGATATATGATTACTAGTTCTTCTTCCACTGGGAATATTATTGCATTAATTGTATTCATCTTTTTTTAAGGTTAATCAATGACCATTCAAAATTATAAAACATAAGCAACAATTTTATAGTTTACAATTAATTTTATTTTTAATAATTATAAAAAATGTCATGTCTCATTCTTTCTATTGATTCATGTTGAGAACAATCAATAAAAAAATAAAAAAATTATTAATCTTATTTATAATAACATGTTCAACACATTTAATTAGTTGAATCAAATTTCATAGTCATTTTCTATTGTGAGTTGGCAATTAATATGAAAATGAATTTTTGGATTTAATAGGATTCTATTGTTGACTTCAACATTATTTTGTTTCCTTGAATGATAGTTCTAACATCACTAAATCTATACAATAAGATATGTACAAATAAAATTTAATATTGATTTATAGTTGATAGCTATGTTTTGTAACATCTTTCACTAGAAACTTGTTTACTTGGAATTGTATCGTCCCTTCTAATACCCATAACTACATATGATCCTTTACATTTTCTTACATTTCAAATATAAAAAATCAATTGCAATGACAATATCCTAAAAGTATAGCTAACTACAATTTATGTAACAAATTAACACTATCTAACCATATTTCGTAATCACAGGAAATAATAGACACAATGTCTCTATATTGTTAATAAAAAGTTTATATCAAATAAAACAAATTAAAGAAAAAATGTTCATGCTTTTATTTGAAGATTAATTTATCATCTTTAGTGTGAAATGCATAGATGGAAGAGACAAAAAAAATGAATGGTAGGAAAGGGCATGCACATTTTATAAAGTTGGTTTAGTGGAATCGAAGAAATACCTTACTCTAGAGGGTAAAGCTTACAATGATATTTTTGTCAATTATGCAAGTAATTTAGCAACAATTTCTTTATAGTATTTTTTCAAAGAGTAGAAGGTTCAAAAAATAAGGTAGTTCATCATCAAAAGTAAAAAAGAGAAGATCAACAAGCTAGAAATTAAAATGACTGGGTCTACTATCCCATAGCCTACCATTGGCCTCATGAATATTTAAAGCGCTCTACTTTATGGTAAAAGAGTTAATGATATTGTATAGACGTACACTCACTTTTTCTTCTTGGTTTGCATTTATTTTAGCACTTTTATTTGTTGAAGCATGATTGTAATGATTTTTATCTTTCAAAGTATCAATTATCTTTTCATTTATAATTTAAATATAAAAAGAACCTCAATTACATCTTAGATGTTTTGGTTTATTTCTATTTTTTTGAGTCTTGAATGTTAGCATATTGCATTTCTACCTTGTAAATAAGATTATGTATGCTCTTATCCACAACATTGAAAATAATTTTTCTTGTCCAAACCCTCTCTTATTTGCACCTCAAAATCCTAGATCACCTCAACAATAAAAAAATATTTGAAATTACTTATAAAAAGATTAACTAGAAAATAATCATAAAGAAAGAGGCACTTAGGCAGTTACAAAACACACTTATCATCTAGGGCATCTAAAAGAACATCACGAAAAAAATATACATATTAAACTCAAACAATAGGACCTTAATTGATAGCCAATCATTAATGTAAAGCCACGCCTTGCACCTATTGTTATCTACATCTAAAGAATATTTTTTTTTTATTTTTTTATTTTATTAGTTAACTAATGAGCATATATAATTTAAAACTAGTAGTCGCAAATGGCTATTGAGTGGGAAGAAAGGAAGGAAGTTGTTAATATTTGTAGTTATTTGAGTGAGTCAAAAAAAGGAAAGTATGTCAAAAAAAGGAAAGTATGTTAATAATTCAATATGGAATAACAGGAGGTTAGTTTATAGTAGGAGGATAAGATTTTTTGAATAGATTATAATGAAGGAGGCTAATATTTGTTGACTAAATTGGTTATGGAAATGTATAATAAAATGGTAGGTCATGTTAGTTATTTGCAATGTATCGGTTAATTTCAATCTCAAGCAATTAATCATGAATAATTTTAATTACAATAATTCTTTTTAAGTGATTTTAATTAATTACATTGGGTAAATTAAATACAATTTAAATTTTCAAATAATTAGTTTTGGTAATAATAATAATTTCTCTCCAAAATTTAAGGTATGATATAATTTTATATGTATTTTAGTTTAATAGTTGGCATGCCTAGATGCACATGTATATTTAACATTTTTCTCTAGGTTAATCAATCAATTGATTAATTATTATTTAATTTTCTTAAGATACTTGGAAATGCATTGGAAGACTAACAACCATTTGCATAAAACAAGAAATTCATCTTTGATATGTTTTTCTACGTTAATCAGTGAATTGATTGATTATTATTTAATTATCTTTAAATAATGCATTCCATGGGAGATTAAGAACCATTTTCATAGAGTGGGAAATTGATCTTTGGATTTGTGCATCAATATTTCTTAGTTTGAAATTGATTATGAAAATAATCTTAGGAGAATGATTTTTTAATAAATTAGTTGTGGAAAATTAAATAGAATTTAAATTTTTAAATAATTAGTTTTGTTACTAATAATAATTTTTGTCAAAAATCTAAGCTATCATATAATTTTATATGTATTTTACTGTAATGGTTGTTAGGCCTAAATGCACATATATATTTGATGTTTTTGTCTATTTTATCAATCGATTGATTGATTATGATTTAATTATCGTAAGATAGATATGGATAAGTTAATACATGGAAAACTTGAAGTTGTGGATTAAACAATATTTTAAAAAAGCATGGAACATTAAAGAATTGTTATTTATTTAAAAGTTATTAGTGATCCCCATAAGTACTATAAATGAATAAAAAAATTTCTTGTGTGGTGCTGGATTATTTTTTGCTCTCATGACTTGATAATTTTGTAAGTAAAAGCATTATTATCCATGTGATTTTATTGAATTAAAAGGTATGCCTTGTTTTGTGGGGAAACAATGACTTATTTGACTTCAAAAAAGATGTACTCAACCCATTGGAATAAAAAAGGAAGCATTAAAAGTAACTAAGTATATGTGCAAAACCATCAAAGATAATGTCAAAGTAAAAATAATTAATGGTATTTATAGTCGGTCGATTGAATCTATTTATTGGCATGCTAGCATTATATAGTTGTGAACAGTGAACATTTGTTTTGGAGCACCCGTGCTAAAGAAAATGTATACCTAGCATTGAATTGAAATAATTGCCATGTGGAAAAGCCGACGTGCGTACACCAAAGAACTTTTGGCCTAAGGGGTATGTAGTCATAAATGTTATAAAGTCCATGGAAAATAGCATAACTTATAATTTCATGACGAATACCATGAATTTTAAAGTCATGGAAAATTCCATGGATTTTATAACACTTGCTTGCATACCTTGTAGGGAAAAATCACTACTTTTGTTTCTTCATCTCCACCATTTTAAATGAAATATGTGCTACGCAAATATGTATCCAATGAACAACATATCTGATGATTATAATTATGCATATTTCCACCTACAAAAGCAAGATGGTCATGAGCAAAGAATAGTTTTATGTTTATGAATCACATAGCATGTCATTGAGTACGCTTAATTGTCTATGTGGAAAGCTAGATTCTTGGAAGAATTAAATTCCATTGCAAAAAAAAGTGAAATAATTAATAATATTTACAGTTGGTTAACCAAAACTATTTATTGATAATAGGAAATTTTTGTACTTACATGTGATGTTGGTGGTGTTCAACAAGAGTGAGCAACATTGGACCAACTTGTTGGAGTAGGAAAGAATATGAAATAGACAATTTACAATATAGTAATTCCCTTGTATGTCTATTGCTTATGTGCAACATTATTAAGGAAAAAATATAGACATAGAATAAAACAGGTTAGCATTATTTGTTGTAAATAGAAAGAGATAAAATAGGATATTTTGAATACATGGGATACTAGCAAACAATTTTTGTATAAGTAATCTACTAAAAATGTTGAAAATAGAGTTGTGGAAACAATGAAAAATACAATGAATAGAATAGAGTGTTTTTTTTTGTAGGAAAGTGCTTGTGAGAATTTGTGTGCCTATGGATATAAGCAACAACAAATATACAATGATAGAATACAAAAGCACTAAATCCACACTCATTGTCCTCCCTACCATATTGGAATCATGAAGCCTCATGGGCTCTAGCCAAACTCCCAAGAAAGAAAGGCAAGTAAGGTCCATAGAAAATATCAAGGATTCTTATCATATATCACACAAAAATAAAAAATAAAAAATTCTAAAACAACTATTGGAAGAGCACTTAAGAATCACAAGTAACTTTACATACACAATTTACAATAGACTAATTTCGTTGAATGTCTATTGTATCCGTAAAACATTAGAAAGCGAAAATATAGATATAGAATAAAATAGGCTAGCATTATTTGTTGTAAATAGAAAAAGATAAAATAGAAGATTTTGAATACATGGGATACTGGAAAAGAATTGTGTATAAGTAATCTATTGAGGAAGTTGGAAAGAAAACTATGGAAACAATGAAAAAAACGATGGATAGAATAGAGTATATTTTTGGTGGATAAGTGGATGTGAGAATCTATGTCCATGTATATAAGTAGCAACAAATATATCATGATAAAATTTGAAAGCAGTAAACCCACGCTCATTGTCCTCCCTACCATATTGGCATCATGAAGCCTCATGGGATCTAGCCAAAACCCCAAGCAAGAAAGGTAGGTAAGGTCCATGGAAAATCTCAAGGACTCTTACCATATATCACACAATAAGAAAAAAGAGAAATTTAGAAACAACTATTTGAAAAACACTTAAGAATTACAAGTAAAAGATGGATGGACCAAGTTGTTGGAGCATGAAAGGATGTGGAATAGAGAATTTACAACACAGTAATTTTATTGAATGTTTATTGTATCTATGCAACATTATAAAGTAAATAATATAGATACAGAGTAAAATAGGTTAGCAATATTTGTTATAAATAGATAGAGATAAAATGAAACATTTTGAATACATGGCATGTTGGCGAGGTGTTATGTGCAAGAAATCTATCAGTAAACTTGTAAAAGAGAGTGGAGGGGACAATGACAAATGCAATGGATAGAATAGAGGTTATTTTTAGTAGAGAAGAACATGTGGAAAAATTGTGCGCATGTGTATAAGCAACAAAAAATAGGCGGCGGCGGTAGACAGAAGCAAAAGACTCATGCTCATTCCCCTCTTAAGCTTACAGGGAAGAGGAAGCTTTGGTAGGTCTACCCAAACCTCCAAGGAAAAAAGGGAGGAAATGCCTATCAGAGACCCGATGGGTTTTTACCACATACCACTCAGAGACAAAGTAGTCATTAAAATGGGCGTTCTCAAATCAAATGTCTAATATTGCACTCTTTTTCTGATGTGACAACTTGCCGACAAATAATGGAGCTCAAATGTAGAATATATGCATGCATATATGTATATATGTATATATATATGTGCGGTGACTTGACCTGGGTTTTTTAATGGTAACGTGGAGCTTGGTAATTACTTGGGTTGTTGGTGGTGGGGCTGGTGTCATCGATACATGAAAGTTGAATCATAAGTGTTTGTTCACGGGAGTGTTTATTCATCCTGTCATTGTTGCATACACATTTATATCTCTATATATACACACACAAATATATATATAGACATACACATACAAATACACACATACATATATATATATATACAAATATACACATATATTTATATATACACATATACATACATATATATATACATACATATATATACATACATACATATATATATATACACATATATATATATATATATATATATATATATATATATATATATATATATATATATATACATACATATATATACATATATATATATATATAGAGTATATATATATATATATATATATATATATATATATATATATATATATATATATATATATATATATATGTGGTGGGGTGGTATAAGTGGTATTTATATGGATATATAGTTGTGCTAGTTCAATACCAGACTATTGTAAAAATCGTCGGCTTTAGTTGAATGGAGCAACAAACACCACTCTCATGTGCTTCTGAGGATAAATAGTGCAATGTTATCAACGGTTTGTTTGTTTTCTCAAAAGCACATGAGAACGGTGTTTGGTTGCTATTCATAACCACCTAAATCAATTTTTGTTTTCCTCCCTACCATATTGGTATCATGAAGCATCATGGGATCTAGCCAAACCCCCAAGCCAAAGGAGTTAAGGTCCATGGAAAATCCCATGGAGTCTTACCATACACCATAGGGAAAAGGAACTTGTGAAAAGATGGGTGGTTTGAACCAAATTCTATTACATTGTAGTGTTTTTTATGGGTTAAGAAGTACACAGAAAAAAATATCCTAGTAAAGAAAAAGCATAATGGGATTTGAAGATGATTAGAAGAAGATTGATAAGTGGAATATATAGAAGAATGGACAATGAAGGAAAGAATATGATAAAACATATTCACACAACACAAGTAATGTATGTAGTAGTTGCCTTAATGCGCTTGAAGCTTTAATTGTAAAAGATAGCGATAGTTGCATTTTTTGTTATCTGTTGAACTTTATATCTTTAGCTGATAGGCTATTTGTTTGAAGTTTCTATTTCTTGAGAAGCCAACATTTAATCATGCAGTATGTGTAAAGCTTGAAACAAATGAAGGAAAAAGAATATCATGAAACATACTGATATAAGATTCAAGCTACATTGTTTTGTAGTAGATATTGAAAACAAATAGAGAAATTATATAACAGGTATTAGAATAACACTTTTTTGGTAGTAAATATCACACAAAAAGTGGAAAATTGTATTGAGTTCCCTGAATGATAGACATATACATATGCAAATATATATATGTACTCAATTTCCTGATTGATATATAAAAATACCCATATAGGTAGATATGCATATGCATATATCTAGACAAAGATATACATACATATGTATATCTAAGCAGGTTTGTATATTATGTTTATGTATATATTTATGTAGACTGCAATTTTAGGTAGAGTTTAAAGTAGCATGTATAAGTATTGTCTATTTTGTGTAAAAATCACCACTATACAGTTATAACATTCAATCATATAGTATTGACATGTTGATAAGAACAAAGCATTTAATTATGTGCAGTATGTGTAACATATTCATAATGCAAAAATGGCTCTTGTGGCAATGCAACTAAATCAATATATTTTCTTGCATATTTTACTATATACTTCCCCACACTGTAACATTGAATATTGCATTTACTTCCTACTGCGCCATTGCACCACAATACATATATACATATATATACATGTACATATATGTACATATACATCTATACACATACATATATATAGATACATATATACATACATATATATATACATGCATATATCATAAAGTTGGGCTCCACTATTTGCCATTAGATAATATAGAGAAATAGGAAAATTTCAAAAGAACTATCAGGGAAACACTGGAGAGCAACATACATTTGATTCTTAAGTATCATCCTAATACCTCTTACAACTATTACATAGACTGCTTGGCTTCTACCAATATGTTGCATGATACTCTTTTTTGTCATCTATTCAAAGCTTCCTATAACAAATTGTTATTTGTCATTGTTCCTTTTATGTGTAAGACAAGAAAATGTATTGGTTAAGTTGCATTGTCGAAAGAGCCATTGTGGTGTTGCTTATGTATGAGGCTATTGTAAGAATAGCCATCCTTGGGTCCATTCAATAACAGATTTGAGAGTTTTGAAACTGTTGTGCTGTGAAGTCTGTAAATTGTTTTACATGGGTATTTTGTATAAATATTTTGTCCATAATATTGAATACCAAACAATGTAGCTTAAATTCCCAATTAAGGCTGTGGTGCTATATGCATTTTGGACAAATCATTGCATCATATAATTGTTGTGATAACATAAAGGAAATAGGTGCTGCCTTGGAGAACTGGGTTTGAATAATTGATTTGGCAAGTTGGAAGGATAAACACATTTGTCGACATTTATAGATTTTTGTTACAATTTCCCTACCTCTCTATATGTAAGCATGGGTTGGGGGTAGTGGAGTTGGTGTCCTCGATATGTGGAATCTGAGTGGTAAGTGTTTTTCGCACAAGGGTGGAGCTTAGAAATTACATGGTGGGTTGGGCGTGGTGGAGTTGGTATCCTCAAACAAGGTAAATACAATATTCAATGTTGCAATATGGGAAAGTATACTTTGATGAAGTTATGTTGTTGAAAGAGCCATCGTGGTGCTTGTTTGGTACTAGACTATTGTTAAAATCATCACATTTGGCTCCATTTTTTAGCAGATTGGAGGGTTTTGAAGCTATGGTGGTGCAAAATCTATAAGTGATTTCACATGGGTATTTTTTAAAATAATTGATTATTACTTAATTGAGATTGGAAATAATGGATACATTGTAAATAATGATTTAACTAGAAGACCTCTACCCATAGAGAGGGATAATTTGTTTGAAGTCTCTAAGATGGGTATAACATCAAAGATAAAAACATATAACAAGAAAACATTAACAATAAATTAATCATCTATGTAAAACACCCATGTTAAAAAGAGTATAACCCCACAAACTTCATTAAAAATTCTAGATGCATCACCTCATACTAAATACTATAGAGAAATAGAGAAATTGTAAAAGAGGTATTAGAATAACACTAATGTAGCTTGGATTCTTGATTAAGTCTGTATATATATATACACACAAACACACACATATGTGCATATGAATATATATCCCTGGTTGCTTTGGCAGCAGAGTATTGTAAAAATCATTGACTTCGGCTCTGTTTCCTGGCAAGTTGTAGGGTTTTAAAACGGTTGCCCTCGTGAGTCTGTAACTGAGTATACATGGGTGTTTTGTAAAAATGCTTTAATTATTTGTTTATGTTAAAATTGTTGTTGTATGGAATCTGCAAGTCATTTTGCATGGGTGCCTGGCATTATGGTTTTATATGGATGAAGAAATTGTAGTTAAATCTTGTTTCTTTCACCAAAACAATATTTGTCCCCAGGAAGGCGAAAAGATAAGTGTAGGAACATGGAAAAATGTACTCTGTAGAGTAAACTATGGGTCGTTCCTTTTTGTTGTGCCTGTTGCAAACATCATGCAACAACTCTTTTGCAATTTCTCTATTTGAGTGGAAAATTTACTCCTAGGCAATGTAGCTTGAATTTTTGATTAAGCCTATGCCATTGTGGGGAGGCTATGCAGATTATAGGTACTCATTGGCTCTATCAATTCTATTTAATATGGGTTTCATGCCAAACAATGGAGCTTCAAATTTGTCGATGGGGAGGGAACCAATTTTTTTTTTTGGTGGCGACGTAGGAATTGGTAATTACGTGGGCTAGTGGTCATGGAGAATGGTGTCATCGTAATGGGGAAGGTGAATGGCAAGTGTTTGTTGGTGTACAGGGGTGGAGGCCGGAGTAAATGCTATATTGAATGTTGTCATGTGGGAAAGCATACTTTGATTAAGTTGTATTATTGAAAGAGCCATTGTGGTGTGGGTGAATTGGATTTGCCAACACCAGGGACAACCCAGTTGATAGGAACTTGTGTGATTTTGTTTTTTTGTGGTGACATGGAGCTTGATTATTACGTGGGTTGGCAATGGTATAGATTCTCGACTCAATACACGGGAACTGAATCCTTGTGTATGATATTTAGTAACAAATAAGTGTTATTTTAATACCTTTCTACAATTCATCTATTACATTTAAATATATATATATGTGTGTGTGTGTGTGTATATGTACCTATCTATTCTTTGAAGCATTGAATTTTAGATACAGTTCACATTGTATGTATATATATATATATGCCTAATATGAGAGGGAAAGGCAAAAGTGGAAATTGCATGTTTGCTCACTTTCCCATGACATTGGCATCATGAAGCTCACGGGGCCCTAGCAAAATATGAGCTGGCAAAACATGAACATCACAAAAAATGTGATGGAGTTTCATTATACATCGAGAATAGTGAAGTCGTCAAAAATTCTATGTTCCAATATATGTATTCTTTTCCATAATTTTTTTTTTCCAATAACTTTTTATGAAAAATAGAATGCCCGAGCAAAGAACTCAGAGAAGATCAATCTATGATGAAATACACAAATATTGTTTAAAGGAAGACATCAAAGAAATAGAAAAGGTTTTGTTTCAAAACATACAATGTATAGGGAATAACTTTATAGACATACTTGATTTTTGGTATTCTTTGGAATATATCTAACCATACGGTGAAGAAAAAGGAGTAAGGTAATAATTTTTTCTATGCATTGAAGGATGTCTAGCCTTGCACAAAAGGGGTAAATCTATAAGCTAGTAAATTATAAACTTACAAAACAAAACTATCAAAATATATATATATGTGGTTAGGTGTGTTTGAAACTTCCAAAAAGATAGGGGTAAAACAACTTACAACAACAATACGTCTACGAGATAGTGCGGATTCCAGAACACAATACTTGTTAAACATCCAATCTACAAACTAGTGGAAGTGTATGGGAGGTTCTGACCATTCTACACCCATTGAGCAATGCAAGTAGCTCCACAACCGCCGACCCATCTAGTCACTGAAATCCACCATTGTTGTGAAGAGGCCCGAGCAAGGCCTCACAAATTGTATGGACTATTATTATATATTAATAAAAAAATGGAATATACATAAGACTATATGTTTCTAAAAGCAATACAGAGGAAGGTGAAAATAGTAAAGTGTTGAATAGAGAACTCTATACTTTAACATTATACCTATAGATATACATATACATATACCTACAAACATACTTTTCACTTTTCATTTATCGCTTCTAGCTATCTCTGTGTAGCAT
>VDFB02193948.1:0-24248 GCA_007258455.2 Sequoia sempervirens | reverse complement strand
GATGATTCCCATAAATCAAATTAGACTAGATACGATCGATGATTGGTGGATTTCTCTTATTTGACTCAAAATAGACCTTGATATCATGTATGTCAGATGCATTGTTGCAAGATTGCAAGTTGATCCTAAGGAATCTCATGTGACTACTGTAAAGAGGATTTTTAGATATTTGAAAGGGACATTTGATTGGCCTAAGGTATCCTAAAGATGATGAACTTAATTTTAGTGTCTTTACTAAGGCTAATTTGGTAGGAGATGTGAATGATACAAAGAGTACTAGTGGTGGTTCATTTTTCTTGGGAAAGAAGTTGATTTCATGGTTAAGTAAGAAGTAGAATGCCATTTCTTTATCTACTACAGAGGCATGACACATTGACTACTGCCAACAATTGTACTCAAGTATTATGGATGAAGAAAATGTTGAAAGATATCAAAGTTGTGTATGATGAACCTATTTCTATATTATGTGATAATTCAAGTGCAATTAACATTTCTAAGAATTTGGTGCTACATTCAAAAACCAAGCATATATCTATCAAGTTTCACTTTTTGAGAGATAAGGTGAGCAAAAAGGAAGTCAGATTGGAGTATGTTCCCACTAAGGAATAGATTGCAGATATCTTTACCAAGCCTTTTCCTAAGGATATTTTTGAGTATCTCAGAGGGAAGCTAAGGGTGATTACCCATCCTAATCAAAACTAAGATGTATTGACTTGCATTGGTCTATGCATTTCATAGTCATGTCTTGATCTGGATTGATGTTGTGGTGGTTGCTACTCAGACGGGTAGTCAGATGTTCATAAATGTGGTTTAGAGCTTGTTTGGAGAAAAAATAATGTGTATCTTTTTCATTGATTTCAAAGGGGGAGAAGAGTTGTGTGAAAAACTATGAAAGAGTTGAGGAGAAAGGAGTCATTATCTAAGGGGGAGAGAGTTCTAAGAGAAAGTTGTGTTGATGGTGTTTTCACATCATGTGTTTCCGTCAATGCCAAAGGGAGAGATTATTGGATTTTTCTGATATGTGGTTGTCATTGATGTCAACGCTATTGACCAGCATTAATGTCTTTAAGGTTGTATATGTCAAGGATATTGAGGAAATTGTAATAAAATAAGTTGCAGATTGTCAGTGATGCAGTGAAGTTCAGTATGTTGGATATCTTAGTATATTGAGGATAAGAGGTTGTGGACTAAAGTTTTTTTTTTCAAGTATATATAGTTTATCCACATAAAGTTTTAGAGATCAACATGAATATTTCATCGAGTTATGAGTATCTATGTTTTGATAGTTTTTCTATTGCTTCAATTGGTGTTCCTGAAAGAGGATGATGTAGTTATAGTAATTTGAATTATTGTACGTGATATTGTGGTGATCCATGATGCTTGTGGTTGTTTCAAGATCATTATATATCTATGTTGTATGTCCGCATTGATGGTTGTGCTCACAATTGGTGATTTTCTTTTGTGAGTTCATGTTTTTCATGTTCATGATTGATAGGTTGATTGTAGTGTGTTGTGGATCCTTGAGGCATAATTTTTGAAGGTTTTTCATGTTCAAGGATGTTGTTTTTGGTCTTCACTATGTTGTGGCTGATGTTGGTTGATTTTCATTGATAATTATTTATGTTTTGGGCCGACAGCTTGTACATATTTTATTATTTTGTTGAGCCAACATGTAGTTGATGTGATCATTAGTTGTGGATATATATGCTTGATTGTTTATACCATTTGAAGGCAGTGGTGTGAGAGATGTGTGAGTGCAATGTGTGAATAATGTTCTAATCTTTTGAAGGTAGAAGTAAAGTGTAAGAAGAGGGAGTAGAGTTTATGTGCTTAACGAGAACTCTAATAAGGGATTAGAAGATGTTATTTTCTTAGTTCAAAAGCTTGTGGATTTAATCTGAATGTTTCTGTAAGACAGTGTGTCTTCCTTTGGGAAGTGAGCCTTTTTGTATTTGAGCAGTGAGCTCTAGGCAATGTGCCTAAATGCATGTGCATTCCCCATTTTCTTTTATACTTTTAATAGGGTATATTCTTATGGACTAACTTCCATCGTGGTTTTTCCCTTAACAAGGTTTCCACGTAAAAAATCTTGTTGTTATGTGTGTTTTTGATGTGGTGATGGTTTATTCTTTCTTTTTTATTTATTAGATCTGAAAATAAGTTGAATAAGTTTAATTTGTATAATTTATGTGACAACTAATTCACCCCCCCTCTTAGTTGTCTACCCTTGTGTTGCTAACACAACTATGGATTTATGAGGAAATGTGAAGTCCTAATTGAAGGGAAAATCAAATATTGTTTGAGATTTTATCAAGGTGATTGTTTCTTCCTCTAGTATTGCATTAGATTAGTATCAAAGCTTGGAAAAGGTCTAGGCAGAGTGAGTTGTTGGTTTTTGTTTGTTTTTGTGGTTTGTGGTTTGGTTGGTTGTAGGTTTAGATGGAAACTTGATTGCTACCATTTAGAAGGAAAAAATAAAGTTGTGATAAGTTGAGAGTTGTGGATCAAGGTGAGACTTGTTGAGGCCATATAGGAGAGATGGAGATACTAAGAAGGCATTTGCAGGTAGAGGAAGAGAGGAAGAAGAAAAGAGACAAGCAAAGTTTGATAGAGAAATTGCTAAGCTAAGGCAAGAGTTGATGAGGTTTGAAGAAGAGTTCTAAGAATCCATGAAGAGGATAGAGCAGATGAAGGAGATGGAGAAACTGATAAGTTGGCACTTAGTAGTGAAAAGGAAAATTTCATAGCCCATATAGAAGATAGTCAAAAGAATAAGGCACGAGAAGATAAAAGAGGATGAAATATTTGAAGATGCTAATAAAGAGTTCATAGATGAAGAAGATAAATATGTTGCAGACATCCCCAAGCGTGATAATGAAGGTATGACAAAGATGAGAGACCTGATTTCAGAGTTCGGGTTGATTAAAGGGATGATCATGAATGAATTGGTCTTGGAGGTTTGCAAAGAATTGAGGAATGATGGAGGCATTGTGCTAGAAATAATGTTTCATTTCATTGTGTTACTAATCTCTTGGATAGGGAACAATTTGAAATTCAAAGTATAGAAGGAGAAACAAGGTATTGAGATGAATCAATGCATGATGAATCTAATTTCAGAGGGCAATCAAGATAGAGGGATAATTTGCATGGAAAAATTCAAACCCAAGGTAAAAATGAAGGCGATTTAGAGTAGCTTCAAGGTGACATAGTAGTAGAGCATATCAAGAGTGTAGTTTTGTTGACAATATCCATTTCAAGAGGACTTGGAAATTTTCTTGGCCAGGAGTATGGTGTAGGAGCACCTTTACAACATCATGATTCCATTCAAGAAATCCTGAAGGTTGATCAAATTCATGTATTTTTACATTATATAAAGGTCATTTTAACCATTCTTTATGTATTTATGCCATTTGGAGGTGTCAAGAATGAGTTTTTTCTCAAAATTGTCATAACAGGTGAAAAAGTGTAAATATTGTCACAAAAATGGAAGAAAATGTAAAAGTTGCATAGATAATATGAAGGGACACTTTAGTGTAGGCATTGAAAGGTAGTTAGGAATTAGTTGGTAGATGAAAGGTCAATTTTATGCCTTTAAAAATGATTTGTATCTCCATTTGTACTCGGTTGGTGATTGTAGTTTAGTAATTGAATAATGAAAGTCACTATTTATTTCATGAATTTCTAGAAAATTACTGCTCTCAGGCTTTTTATGGCCCTATATAGGTAGAATATCATATTTTATGAGTTTTAAGTGATAGTGTATCCAATCACCTTCCTCAAACTTTTTATTTCATGCATTTTGGTTCACATTTGAAAAATTTATGATGGATTTATAGAAAATTGTTAAAACCCTCTATTAGGGTATCCAAGGAGTTTAAAATTTGAGTTTCTCCTAATCCAATTGTGGAAACCTCTTAAAAATTCGTGGGAAGATGGTATTTAATTTATTCTAACATATTTGTAAGTTGTAGGATTAAGGGATAAAGATTTGTGTAGTTTCAAATAAGCCATAATCTATAAAAATTGTACTTTCTAAATAGTAAAGAAGTTAGAGTTTAGAATTTGGTGAAATATTGTTGAAAATGGACTTTTGATGTTTTATTGAGTTTGAGCAGACCCTATTACATGTGCTCCAAAAAATGGTTAAGAGGTTTTTGAGACTAGTGATATCCAAATCAATAAGCCTAAGTCTGTAAAACATGAAAAGGACTGGTAAAAGATGATATACAATGCGATTTCATGAGTATGTTTGTAGTTATTTTATTCTTCATGAGTTATATTGTTATTGAATGGTGCTTATATTTTTTAAGTCATTTATTGACAGATTTTGAGGGGTTAAGAGACCTTTTAAACATGTTGTTTATTCATTTTTCTTGACAGTCTAATTTATAGTCACATTTGGGAGTATAAAAGGTAAGCCTGATAAAGGTGTTGGGTAAAGTATCTAGAAAGAAATGTGGGAAATGATTTTTGTGATTTGACAGATGTTTTTGAATTTGTTTATACCATTAAGGAAGAGTAATGGATTTGGGATTTTGAGATTTCTTCTTGATGGGGCCTAATGGGCATGATTTTTTGTTAGGACAATCCATTTTTGTGAATTCTCTATTTGAGGTGTTGGAGTTGGAAATTGGTTTGGGTCTCTATTATTTCAATTTTTTTAAGGTGTTTATGGAATCTACAAGTGGTTACATGCTTTGGAACCCAGTTTGGTGAGTTGAAACTATGGCTTTGTGAAGGAAATGTGAAGTCCTAATTGAAGGGATAGTCAAAGATTGTTTGAGATTTTGTCAAGGTGATTGTTTCTTCCTCTAGTATTTCATCAACAACCCATCAATTATGTTCTATTTATTAAATAATAAGCTCATTTTATTATACTAACTGCTAAGGGTATGTGCAGGATCATCATGGAAAAATAGGCCCTATGGTAAAAATCAAAAAAATCAAAGTTAGGCAACTTGACGTAAAAATTTGAATAAGTTATCTATATTATTTCAAAAATATGTAAGAAAAGAATCTGTAGAAAATTGAATGTAGTTTCTAAACTAATAGGTTTGTTTAAAAAATAAATAAATTATATGGTGAAAATTTTAAAATTTCAATGTAGTAGTATTTAAATTTTAGGGAAAAATAAGTAGGTATCTCGGCCCTAACTCACCCTAACCACAATAAAATGATATTATTTTTTATAAGATTTTAGATATAAGTAGAGGGACTCATGTCTCGATGATACATATTTTTTGTAATTTTTTCCAAGTAAACAATTAATTATGAATTTTTATTACAACTTTAAAATATAAAAAAAAATTATGTCATGACCACCTTAACTTTTAAAAATATAAAAAAATTGTATGTCCAAGCATAGAATGTGACTAATGTTTTGATTCAAAAATGTTATACCATTTGAAAGCTATATATGTTTTTTTTCAATCAGTCTATCAATCAAGACTTTAGTCATAATTTGAATAGAAAATGAATAATAATTACTTATTAAATTCAAAGTAAAGCATAATTTATATTTGGTAAAGTTGAGAATATCCTTTAAAAACCCTTTTCATTTCATCAATTTTGGGTAAAAAATAAGCCAACCACATACCCATCATATTGCCACTTTTTGGCCCATCATGATCCTGCACATACCCTTAATTAAGTGTAGAAAACCTAGGACTATAGGAAAATAAATTAACGCACTAGGAAAATAAAAACCTACACCAACAATTTCTAATACATGATGTCATAATTTACCAAGTTTGTGTCATTTAAGTGGTTTATAATTATTGATGTATAAATTCCAAGGGGATGATGTAAAGTTTTCTATTTACTCTATTAGGCTATGGATTTATATTATATCACAACTCCCATTCACATCACAATCATATGTATGTGCCCCACTTTTATCTATGCATGTGCGGTGGTAATTAAGCAAAGACATTGCTAGATAAATTTTAACATGCTAGAGAGTACATGATTGTATCTCATTGTATCACAAGTGTTATTCATATTGTAAATTCTATTAAAGGATATTTGTTCAAACTATAAAGTTGTAACCTATTGACACAAGTCCTTAGTGGGTGAGAGTAGGTTGTATAATAGTACCCATCAAGATTATGTGGCTTTTTATGTTTTGTCTAGAAAATTTCTATGTGTAATTTTTGTAGAGAAGGTATCAAATCCCTTGAGTCTTTGATCTAGCTAAAACCCCTTTTGCATCAGATAGTCCCTTTGCATCATAAATTTTCAAATGACCCTAATCTCATGTATGCAATGTGCAATGAACTTTGTACTTTCAAAAGAATAAGTTGAGTTGGAGGACAAGGTATCACCTAATTACATTGCATTTGTTTATCACATGGTAATTTATCATATGGATTCCACTTCAATATGTATGATGTGTGATTAAAATAAAGGTGTTATAAGATAATAAAAATGATGACCTAGTTGTTGGTAAAGGTGGAAAAACATGATAATCTAATTAGGCTTTATGTAGGCTATCTAAGTTCACACTATGAGTCTACATTTGACAACTATAAAATTATTTATAAAATCCATGAAACTATGATACATGATAGACATTAATCAAACCCTTCATCCTCGTGCCATGATCCTAATCCTCCATAAGATCCTATCACTTTTATCCAAACTATACATTATCTTCTATTCATTATCATTTAATCTCCATCCTTCATCATCATCTTGTAATCCATTCCCTTGTCAAAATAATCCCATGCCAACTAAATCCTAATCTAATCCACCTACCCCTCATCTAAGGCCGATCATCCATTATCCATCTATCCTTCTCAACAAAACATCAAATCCCTTATCCTTTATCTAAAATCACTCTTTAAATGTTAAAATTTGGTTAAGGACTTAATTTTATTTATAACCCATATCCTTGATTATCATGAAAATCATTCACCCA
Source organism: Sequoia sempervirens (assembly GCA_007258455.2). Lineage (NCBI taxonomy): Eukaryota > Viridiplantae > Streptophyta > Pinopsida > Cupressales > Cupressaceae > Sequoia > Sequoia sempervirens. The sequence continues at coordinate 17,329 of VDFB02193948.1, read as the reverse complement.
AGGATCTTATCCTTAATCCACTATCATCTATTTCAAATCCAATCTCCCAATAAAAATAAAGACCTTAAGTTGAGCCCATCATTAATCCAAGCTTGCTTAAGATCATTATTCTATATTAATTATATTGATCAAATAAAATAAATTCCTACTTAAGAACTTTTCCTACCCTAAGTAGAAATCAATCCAATCAACTCTTTCTTAAGAACATCAATCTATCTTAAGTATAGGGAATCAACCTCCATCAAATAAAATCATATTAAGGTCTAGAATTTTGATCAAAAATTATAATCTCATCTTCCATATTCATCCTTAGTTCCTATTCTTCTAATCCCCAATCCATTTATAATTAATCATCATAATTTTCATCCTCATCCAAAATCAATCTCAAGCTGTCATCTACCATGTCCAACCATATAATTTATTCTTCTCCAACCTACTTTATTTTAATATATCATCTATTCCCGCCCAATCTAACACCATGAACCTATATCTTCCCCCAAAAAGTCCAAAATTTAAAAAAAATAAAATAAAAAGGGTGAAAATTTTATTGAATGAAGAAAAAAGAATTACATAGAATAGGAAAATAAGCCCTACGAATTTAGAGAAATGTCAAAGACAAGACCTATGAAGAAATCACCAATATCCAAAAGGCCACCACACCATCCATCCTCCCAACACCAAAGAGTATACAACCAAATTAACCCAACACATTTAATCTTTTTGGTCCTCATGAAGAAGTTGAGCAAGTTGCTAGCATTTTTGCTAGTCAAGTTAACCCCAACCCCAAATAGACCACTCCCCTATTTCAATAGAAGCCCATTTAGCAAGACAATCAAACACTTTGTTCGACTCCCTTGGAATATGCACAAAGGAAATAGAGAAAAAATTTGAAGTCAAAATAAGAATTTGTTTAACAATCACCCCTAAACTCGAGGATGAATTTTGAAAGTCTTGGTTATTTAGTAGAGAAACAAGAATCATAGAATCCATCTCATAGATCATCTTTCTCCAACCCAACTCATAATCTCTCTCCAATGCCTTGAGAATAGCCCATGCCTCCATTTGATTATTAGAGTACACTCCCATGTAGATGGAGAACAAAAACTGAGTACACCCTCAACTATCACGACCCACACCACCAATGCTAGCAACTCAAGGGTTACCTCAAGCAGAACAATCCATGTTTATTTTATATGTACCAATTGGAGGCAAACTCCACTTACCCACCCTGCCCAACAAGTCCAAAAGTTGTGATCAAATGTAACCATAATTATATTGATCATGATGTTAAGGATATCCTTATTGACCAACCTAATTATGATCTATATGATGAAAATAAGATTATTTTGGACAAAAAAAATCCTTTCCTATCCATCACTAATAATTCATCCTCACCCACTACATTAACAATGATAAAGATGTCATGCTTAGATACTTCAATATTATTGGTGTTAAACTTCCATCATCACCAAATTCATCCAATCCTAACCCATCTCCTATTTATTATCCTTTCCATTCCTTTGATAGGGAAAAGCAAGCCTCTATCCAAAATTCCCCTCTAACCCCATCCACATCTAAAATCCCCATCTCCAATTCCTTTATAAGATCCTCATCCTCATCCTATATTTACCAATCCATAGAAGCCTCCACTTCTTACTCCACTTGTTCTTCTCCCACATCCTTACAATCCCCATCACCCCAATATTACAAATCCACTTCATCCCATGTCTTTCAATATTACCTCCAGAACTATTAGGAAAGGTGGCTAAACACCCATTCAAAATAAAAGGTGTTTAATCTTCCAATGTAACACATTTACATTCATTCCCTCTCCATTAATATAATCCCAAATCCCTGAAACCTCATGAATCTCCTATCCCTCCATATATCGAATTGGAGAAGTTTATCTGACCCTCCTACCCCATCACACCTTCCACATCAAATGAACTATGGAAACCCCTTATTACAAAGCATGCTAGCATAATTTCTACACAATATCTTCATTTAAACATCCCTTCCCTCTCATCCAATCATCCTCTTCCACCATATCAAGATCAAATTGTTTTTTCATCCCCTCTCCTATCTTCAACTCCATCTTATGATCCATTTACATCTCCTAATCAAAAGAAAATTGTACCATTCTCTCCATCACATTATCCCTCCTTAAGTTAATATCAAATCATTTATTCATCGCAATATTATGATCATAATCATACACAACATGGACCATCACTCTTATCCAAATCGTCCATGAACCCCATACCTATCAAATTGGTTCCTCCACCTTCATCCATTCTAGTTGACTTCAAGAAACTATAACTCCTTCCATCTCTTATTTCCCTTGATATGGACTCATATATTGCTTCCAAGACAACAAGAATCCCTTTAGCAAAAGGATTTATCAAAATATGAACTATCAAGGAAAAGGGTTAGACCTCCATTTTAGGCTCCTATATCCCAAAATCCACAACCACTCTGGACAACTCTACCACCCTTCCAAGTGTGCACCAATGTTGATTTTTCACACACTTCTATCCACTCATCTACAAGTCTAATATCAACTTATTCATTATCTAACACCTATTTCCCATCCTTTCATCCCACTCATCCAATATTTTGCATAAATCCATTTCCCTCTCCATATTCCCATTCAATTCATACCCCTTTCCTTCATTCTTCTAGCATTCTATGAGAATACCTCTAATCACTATGGTTAATTATAGCACACCATCAAGAGATACCATCTGTGGAACTAGACACTTCATTCCTTCCTCCATATCCCTATCATCCATCAACAATATTACAAATCCACTTATCCACATCCTTATCCTAATCCTTCTCCAACACTTATATTCTAAATATTCAAAAAAAACATAAAAAATGAAAGAAATAAAAAAATAAAGAGAAATAATTACTCCAAAGTTGAAAACTACCTCTTATAGCACCTTGGTTAAGTACCATGATAGAAACGTAGAAAATAGGTGTCATTTGTAGTCTCCACATCCTCTTTCAATCTACACTTGGGGTCAAGCTTCATCCAAATCAGATCCTATCCACACCTTTGAAAACCCTATCCATCATCCTATATGATTTCATCCTCTGCTTTCCTCCTTTTATCTTGACAAGGCTAAGGATCTTCACAACATCATGTATTATACCTACCACATCTTATCCCATATTCCAATATCATTAATCACATATCTATTTTTCTATATCCTTCCTACCATCCTATCCAAAGTCTTCCACATTTCTCATCTTTTGATCTTGATAAGGAGCCTCCATGTTATTCTTCCTATCTCACATTTTCCACATCCTCTAATACTTTTCATTACATATCCCTTATCCCACCTCAATCCTCCCATCCTATCAAACTTTATCCTCTCTACCCTCCTTTGATCTTGATCTCAAATAGGGGAAAAATATGTATGCATGCTTTAGACAATTCAATCCTTACTCTCATTTCCATCCATGTATCTCATGAATTATCCTTCCCTCTCATGCATCTTTTTACACCATCTTTCATAAGTTATTACACTACCTCTAGTGTGGGAAATTTTACTCCTTTGCAACATATTCTTTGTATGCCCCCTCGTCCTATTCTCATATGCAATATCCTTTCATCCATCCACTTAATCTCCCTAAATCCATCAATTAAATTCCTCCATTCTTCCACCCTTTTCTTAAATCTTGGTTCTCCCTTATACTTGGTTCTCATCTATACCACTACCATTCCTCTAACCTAATCATCTTATCATATATCCAATCTTATCATACCTAATCCATTTATCATCCATCTATCCCACCTATGATATTTATCATCTATCTACCTTAGCAATCTAAAAATCCTAACCCAATCCATCCAATAGAATCAATCCTAATCCATGCAATCCAACTTGCAATCTAGTACATAATCCAAAATCAATCCATCATTCTGATCTAAATCAACTAAAATCTATTGATCCACTTTAATCCAACTTTCATAATAGGGATGTATCCTTCCCAATCCATGTATTTTTCTTAATGTTTGTTGGATACATTAGAAGTATTTTTGGTAGCATTAGATAGGGTAGGATTTTTGTAAGAGAAATGAGTTTTCTCTTGGATAGGATATCTTGAAAAAAATTATCTACCTAATAATTTTGCATGGTCATGTTAGGTTTAGCTTTTTGATTATGGATACCATGCTTATCATCATAGTATTTCTTGAGTTGTTCTCTCTTCCTGGCATGTTCAACCATCATTTTAAGTCTTGTGAGGCCACTACTCAAGACAAGTGTTGTCACTATACTTCTCTCATTTATCTCAGGGAAATGATCAAAACTATTATAACTATTATCATAAGAAAAATGAGTACCAAGAGGAGGAGTTGAATCAATTACATACTTAGCCTTCCATGACCACATTTTAGCTAGTATTTATGTTTCAATATTCTTTGAAGGATTATCTTTGAATAAATATCTTCTTTCATCCATATCTTCTTAGTAAACTTTCTTATTATGCTAATTCTAGAAAGAAGAATTTTAAATTCACCATCCACAATGGGAATTAAGATATATAATATTTTCAAAATTGTGAGAGTATAAATACTATAAATATTTAAAAAATTGAAGGAACTTCAGACAAATATACTTTAGATAACTAGAGATCCTTGAAATGTAATCGAGTTGAGTCACTAGAAGAGTCACCAGTCTACTAGTTTTTTTGAATAATTTCAACTAGTTCTCAAAACAATCTAAAGGAATAGCCAATTCTTATAGTCAATTATCTAAGGGATTAGCCAACGAACATGAGAAAGGTTTAATAATTTTCTCCTCTACACTTCAAGCTCTAGAAAACCTAGGAGGGTGGTCCTATGCAATATTTACTAGGATTTAATATAATTAATGCTATATATTGCTTCAAATAGATATGTTCCCTTTATGCTCAAGAATTATATATGAAACACACTTAAGGGGCTAGATTCTTGGAGTTTTATACATTTTAAATATGAGAACATGTACATAACATTATGAGATAACTTACAACTAAAATGGAAATTTTATTTTAAAATGAATGACCATAGAATCATAATTAGAACATTCATTAAGATTGATGTCTTAGACCTAGGCAATAGAGTCAAAGAAAATACAATTAAATCTTACATAACAATACTTGAACTAGTTCTATGAAAGCTTACTATCAATTCCTTACAGTAATACTCTTAGTGTTTACAATCAATTCTTCTTAACATTCCTTGTATACATCAGAAACATTCAATATTCTTTATATGGAAATTTAGCCTACTCCTTGAATATAAGCCATAAAGAAAACATTCAATTGTAGAAAACTTGCAAAGATGAATAAAAGTGATACTTGATCAATTTATATTCATAAATGATAAAGAACTATACAATTTAGTAGATAATTTATTACAAAATTGTCACTATATAATGATGTGTAGAGCTAGTACTCTCATACAAAATTAAAAAATTATGTTAAAATCTTTTTCCTATGGAAAATTAGACCGAACATGTATAGACTGGAATACAAATTCTCTATTACAAAATTTTACTAGATCTTTTCAAAATGGCCTTGAATTCCCTTTTATAGAAATAAATCTTTTACCTTTAGGATCAAACAAAACAAGTTACAATTGATTCATAGGAGAAATAAATCTTTTACTAAAAGAAAAAATAGTCATATACACCATTGAAGAATATATTTGTTGATCTTGAAATGATGAGAGATATAAGGTGGGTGTATAGTCAATCTATTGAGATATTCTACTGCGTATACATGCAAGATCGTGATGGGCCAAAAAGTGGCAATATGATAGGCATGTGGCTGATGAATTTTTTTTTACCTAAAATTGATGAAATGAAATGGGTTTTTAAAGGAGATTCTCAGCTTTCCACCAATATATATTATGCTTCACTTTGAATTTAATAAGTATTTATTATTAATTTTCTATTTGAATTATGACTAAAGTCCTGATTGATAGGCTGATTGAAAAACATCTATAGCTTTCAAACGGTATCACATTTTTTGAATCCAAAACATGTGTTCCATTCTATGCTTCACATACTATAGGATTAAAAAAATAAAAAAATGAATTCCATGATGTTTTTACCAAGTTAAGGTAGTCAGAATACAAGTTTTTATATTTTTAAAAATTTCTAATAAAAAATTCATAATTAATTATTTACTTGGAGAAAAATAGGAAAAAATATGCATCACATCGGGACATGAGTCCTCTACTTATATCTAAAATCTTATAAAAAATATTATAATTTTATTGTGGTTAGGGTGGTCAAATAGACACATACTTCTTATTTTTTCCTTCAAATTTAAGTACTACTGCATTGAAATTTCAAATTTTCACCAAATAGGCTTTTTTTAGAAAAAACAAACCTAGTAGTTTAGAAACTACATTCAATTTGCTACAGATTCTATTCTTACATATTTTTGAAATAATATAGATAACTCATTCAAATTTTTACGTCAAGTTGCCTAACTCTAATTTTTTCTGAATTTTTTGCCACTTAAGGGCCTATTTTTTCCATGATGATCTTGCACATACCCTACCCCCTTGTAAAACTACAATCCTTCAAAAAAAAATTGAGGAGGATGCTAACTATACCACCAAGGAAAAAGGAGTTTACCTTTGGAAAAAGATAAAAATATATAGAGGATATTTTATTCAATATTTTTCTCCAACCAAGAACTGTACTCCTCTTTAGAAGGCCATTGTAAACTCAAAATATTTCAAACCTTGTTATTGTAGACATTATATTTAGAATTTGTGATTGCCCTTGTCTCTTTCACAAAATTGTCCAAATTAGACTCCAACTGAAAAAATGATGAATTAAATGTTTTAGGCGTGTTAAATCGGGTTTACCATATTTATAAATATAGGATCACAAAGAGGGAATATTGCATGAAAATTCATCTTACCATGTGTTTAAAGATTTAATGGCACCTAAGTTGTCCATATCCTTTAGTATTATCTCCTACTCCATAGCTTCAAACATCTTCAACTTGGATTTGAATTGCATATCTAATTTTTCTTGTAAGGTGGAGACTTCTCCTAATAAATCAATTTTATCATTTATTTTCACAAAATTCTTGCAAGCATTGTTATCAAAATATGTCATTTTGATCATATTTTTTTATTTTATTAGCCCTCAAAATCCATTTATTCAGAATCTATGGGAAACTGCTCTAATCGCATATACTTGGCATATGCCTTTTGTAGCCCATCAAAATCACTCTAGTTACCTTAAATTCTATGAAGCACAAAAGATAGCCTATGACCCAAAATATCATCAATTATATTTGTTGCTTTCTTTGTCTCTTCTTTAGCTAAATTTTCATTTTCTTTGTTTTTCTTTAATTGTTCCTTTAGCTCTTTTATTCTTAGAGAAAAATTTTATCTATATTTTGTTGAGATTTTTGTAGATGTAGTATTTTGAGTGAAAGGAGTAGCAACTTGAGGTTTTGGGAGGTGACCTACCACTCTATTGTATTCATCGTATAGATTTACATTCATAGAATATAATTTTTTATATTTTTCTTCCTCCCTCCTAACAACTACTGCACTGAACATAGAAATATGCACCACCAAAGATGTTCCATATGGATCTGAAACTTAAGATGTTATTTTTATTATTACATTCCTAGAGATCTCTTGAATAGAATCAACAACTCTTGGTTTATTGGTAGTAGGGGCCATTTATTATATAACTAAGGTTTCCATATTTGGACTGAAACCTGATCCAAAATAAGTTGTTCATCCTTCTCATATGATGTAAATTAATCTTCATCCTAATGCATAATAGTATCTAGATAAATCATTGAATCAAGGTCCCATTATAACAATAGGAGCATCCCACTTTATTTCAAAATCCTCGTTCCTTCATTAGCAGTGATCCTTGAAGAATTATAATCCATCTCTTGGAGGATTTCCTAGTAACCTCATTATACTATGAGGGATCAACTCCTTCCTTTTCCTTATATAAATTTTCATTGAATTCATGTTTCTTGACCTTGATTATGAAATCCTTGAACTCCTTAGAGGTTACAAAGCTATCATTATCTAAGAATTAGGTAAAATAAAGGACCCTTAAATCATCAACAATTAAGTTATCATTGTAAAAGTCAACTACATTCCTATCACCAAGTACTTCGTCATTTCCCTAGTCAACTTAAAGAGAAGGTAAATGTTGATAAACCTCTTCATCTTCAAGCATATTATTAATAGTATCTTCTTCTTTCCTACTCTCTCCTTCATCAATATTTTTTGAATAATCAACCAGTTGTTCAACACCAACTGGTGCTAGATGGCTTGTTGTAGCATGCATTAAGGATTGAGCTGCCATTGCCTCCTCATGAACATATTTCTTAAATTATACTACTATATGCCCCTACTTAATAGGCTTCCTCATGAAATATGAGCCACTTTAAAACAATAAAACATCTTTTCCATCCTTTCAATACGATTTACAATTTCAACAAAAGGGTTTTTGTAGGAATGCTTATTGAATATTCTCTTTTCTTCAGAGTGGACCATGAATGTTCATTGTTTCTTCCTCTCCTTCACTTATTTATTTGTTTGAAGATTGCTAATGATATGGTCCAAGGCATGGAATTAGTGACAAAAATTAGACTTTCATCTCTCCAATCTCATTTTGTTTTGTAACACTTATGATCAAAATTCCTTGCAAGGTCCAACTTCATCTTGTAGCTCTGCAACATTGTAGGAAGAAAATCCATCCCTTCTTTTGTAGTAACAATAAAGTGCCAGGAGAATTGCATCCCACTTGGAATAAGTGACCCTTTCTTTATCATTCTAAAATATAATTTATCAAACTCATTAAGTTACCACATTATTTCCATAAAAGCTAGCCTAGCTATCACAAATGTTGGAAAATAATGTGGTTTGAAACGGGTACCATATATTCTAAATATTGTGTAGTTGAAATTCAAATACTAGTCTCCCTAATTGTGATTAGTTCCCTTTATTGGATAAAACTATAGGGTCTTGATAAACTTGATAATTTTTTTCTATAATTCATTCTTTAGGTTGGAGGCCAAGGTTATTCAACACATCCTACACAAAAACATTCTCAGAAACCTAATAATTTGTAGAGGAGCAATGGGGATCCAAAATATAAGTCCACATTTGGAATGGCGGTATATTTCCTTCTCCATCATGTGTATCCAAATTCAGGTTCCAAACCCATATCTTCACCCCACTGTAAAGAATCATATGCATCAACATAGAATACCACTTAAAATAAAGACTACCCTTTGGGTATTTTAGGTTAGTTAATTTCTTGTACATCTCCTCTACAATGAAGGCACCATAATAAAAATTCTTGTTGACATCCCTATGTTGAATGTTTGTAGATAGCATCATTATATAAATGGGCATTTTGATTTTATAGTGCTTCCCAAAATCTTGACAGAGAAAAATATTTGTTGATAAAATAATCTTCAAAAATGTCAAATTCAAAGGGTTCATCTTCATCTTTCGAAAACATTGCCAACTTCCTATCAGGACACCTTCTTCTATTTTTTGAGAGCCATAAAATAATATAACTTTTCTTGTATTTCTCTCATTCTCTCTTGATAACACCAAAGTATATGCTCACACTAGTTGAGGCATTTAGATGAATTTTTTAAATAATTGTTTGCCTAGTAATCTCCAAAAAATGAGATTGTTTCTAACTTTTGATTACCCTATCCTTCTCATTATAATGATGAGCTAAGGCTTTGATCAAATCCACATTAACAAAAAAATTGGGAACAACTAATTTTCCTAAATCTTGAGTCCACTAGTTAGATACCTACCTATTGAATTTACTCTTTTTATATCTATACTCAAATAAAGTCCATCCATGCTAAGGGATAATTGTAACCTTTATCTATGATGCTTTATCAAGTAATCTATCAGAAAAAACCCCTATCCCTTAAGCATGCTTTACTCTCTTTTTCAACTCAATAAATGTCTTCATCAAGTCATGTTCCATGAATCTCTTAGTGCCCTTTGATTTTACACTTGATTCAATCATTTTTAGGCTTTTAAAATTTTCTAAACTGTCTAGGGTTTTTTGATTTTCACATAATCACTAAATTTCAGAGATCTTTAATTTCATTCAAAACTTAAAGAGAACAATTTCAAAATCTTCTTCTTTATAATCCTTTTGATAATTCAAAAAAAAATTATGTAATGCAATTGACTAGAGAACTTACACAAGAAAAATCTTGAAAACCCTAGCTCTTTTCTACTTGCAATGCTCTCTTTGGGAGCTCAAATGTTCAAAATTATCAAATATGCCTTCAATTATGATGATAAAAAAAAAATTATTTATTTTATCATCTCCTAATAGAAGTAGTTGGTCCTTAATTTCTAGAATAATGGTATACACAAATGATTTAACTGAACATTGTCAATTAGTTGTTCTCTTTTGAATTTCAATAATTGATATGAGCACTTTGAAATAAGATTGATGACTAGCACAAACCAAAGGTTCAATACATAATCCATTTGAATTTCCTTTTGATAAAATGTGGTATGAAGGAACCTTGTTCTAAAGCTTTGAGTAGAAACATGCCCATCTATATTTAGTTACCTTCTGACACATTTTAACAATACACTAAATATATGAATATGCAATGTATAGAGGATGCATGCTACAATCATTACATGACACGTACCATCACCAAGTGGCTCATTATCAAGCATACTTTTCTTATGTTATGTGGTCTAGAAAATGTACTATGAAGAGGTCAATAAGTACACTCTGGAACAAACATGTGTCCCCATCTTATTCACTACCTCTCAACACATTTTCTTTATGCAATAAGAACACCAAATTGCACATTGAAGGAACCACACATTGAAACCTAGTGACAACACTTGTCATTATCTTATTCATCATGGCCTGACATATTTTCCTTATGTATCAAAGATATAAAAATGCACTACAAAGAGGTTGTCTGTTGGAATGAGAAATTGGCACATATCTTAATCTCAGTTGAGGAATCCTAGTGCATTCTTTCCATGCACTAGGTAAATGAAAATACATTGTAACGAACATGGGAATTATTATAGAACATAATATGTGTCCAGATCCTTATGCTCACCACCCATCAAATTTTCCTTATGCACCAAATATTTGAAAATCTATTTTGAAGGAAGTTTGAACTACACTTAGAGCATGACAAGTGTACCATGCATGGGCCATAATCCTAGTGCTTAGATTGCAAATTGAGACTATATAGGAGTGAATTTACACCCCATGTGTAAATCCCCATTTTTTCACTCTCCACTTTAGAAAACCAAGTTTGAAGGCTTAATCCCACCTAAGCTTGCTGCTTGCATCCCACTTGGCACCTATTTTGATTGTTGGTGGAGGCATTTCTATTGGGGATTCCCACGTGGCACGTAGACCTCTGTGTGGTGCACTTACGTCGCTAGAAGATTCCTATGACTGAACCTACAAAGCAATTACACTTCTCATTAGGATTCAAGTTGTAACACCCCCTTTGACCGACCGACCTGAATATGGTCATTTCTTTCATTCCTTCTTCAAATTCATCCCTTCAACATACATTCTAACTTATTTTGAGCTATTGCACACTTCAATCTTCCATTCTCACACTCTTGCATTCACTTTTCAAGCTCTCAAGTAGCATAGAAGCTCTCCATTGCAGCAAATACGACACTCCATCTTTGGTAGAACAAGTCAAGAATGAAACACCATTGCTGTAGAGGCTTGAGTACTCTCATTTTCTCCCCCAAGCAGCCTTGAGCGCTCTTGGTGGTGGTGGTAAGCTTCCCTTCCTTTCCTTCTATCACTTGGTTGAGTTAGCACTTTACTGGTTTGTACTGCTTTCATGCTCTTTACTATAATATTTATTTATCTAATTTCCTTGGTTGTCCATGGAGGTGGAAACACCTAAATGAGGGTTTGACCGAGGTAGGCCCCTATATAGCCACCCAACATTTTATCTCTTTCTATGTGTAGGTGGATGTGCTTTCGAGGAGCTAGCTGGTGAACAAGTTCCTTTGTGACATTCTTCTCACCACCCTTACTCTTGCATTCTTACTTTATCATATTAGAGAATATTTAATTTACTTAATCATGTTATTTCATTTACTTAATCAAGTTATTTCATATTCTAAAGACTGCACTTCCATCCTCAGGAAGAGAGCTCCATGAGGCATAATGTTGAACCTAGAAACTAGCTCGCCTAGCCCCTCTTTGAAAATCAAGATTATAGAGTGGTTGTAGGACTTTATAGTCCTCATCATTCTCATCCTCATACCCTAAACATCACATTTAGATGAGGTAAGTTAGGGAAGCTTTCTGTATCTTATCCCTCTGTGACCTAGGGCCTTGCACGTGGAGGTCCCCCTACTTTACATTTTGGTGAACCCGACATGAACCAACACATGTTCATCTATCGGTGTTAAGAATTCCCTCGAGTACTTCATTATTGTTGTGTTCTTGAGTGTTATGAAGGCTTATGAGCATCAAAACCCAATCCACAACTTCCAGGTATATCATTAGGAGAAGTGTATGACACCTTCTGATGGAAAGGATGAAGGTCTCTATTGGGTTATCTACAGGTCTTTTCTTTGGTCCCGCCATTGGTCTAGCTACATAGGAGTAGTTGTCGAGGAACAAGATGGGATTCATTGATCAAACTGATCATGTTCACACTCCCCCTGCATCTCCTATGCCATCGTTGGTAGATGAGCATGAGGTTGTTCAGATCCCTATATAATATGTGTCTGCCATTGGTAGAGGACTAGGTGTCTTGGAAAACCACTTGGAAAGGAATCTGAAGAAGGCTAGGGCTGCTCGAGTTATTAGTGAGTTGAAACACATGATGGATAAGGATCGAAAATGAATAGAACTTATGACTAGTCTCCTTGGTCTCGTTGAAGCATGCACTCCTTCTAGCAACCCTAGTTTTGCACAAGGATTCACTTTCAAAGAACATGATGGATAGTTAGTAGTATCAATGCCTCCCACTTTTGTTTATATGGCTGATGTGGTCCCTTCTATTAGTATCCCTTCTTTTTCTGAACATCCTAAATCTATCAAAGTAAATAAGATCCCCTTGGGCTTTACCTTCACCCCTCCTATCACCTCTAGTGGTGGAGGCTTTGGTAGGCTAAGTGGTGGGGGCTTTGGTAGTGGTGATGGATTTGGTAGCATAGGTGGTGTTGGTGGAGGTGGCTCTGGTGGAGGTCATGGTAGTGGTTTTAGTGGAGGCCATACTGGCAGCAGTGGCTCTAGCAGAAGTCACACCGGTGGTAGTTTTGGTGGTGGGCTTGGTGGTGGTTCTAGGGGAGGTTCCTCTAGCCCTATATCTTCTAATGAACCTATTCTGAATACTCTTCTTCAAAATATGGGTAAGATGTAGAGGCAGTTAGGGAGTCTTTCCCAAGCCTTTGTCCAGCCTATCTTCAAGTCCTTTTTCTAGCATAGCCCATTTCCAATTGCAATCTTGAACACTCCTATCCTAAGGGAATGGGGATACCTAAATTCAAAAAGTATGGTAGTAAAGGGGATCTATAGACACATGTGTCTTCCTTTAATGCCCTATGCACAAAAATTTTCCATCACGATGCATTGATGACAAAACTATTTCCCCGATCTCTCAAGGACACATTTGCTTGAGTGGTATTATTCCTTCCCTGATAACTCTATTTTCTCATTTGACCAACTTGTTAATCAATTTCTTAGACAATTTCAAGCAAAGATCAGGGTGAAGATGACCATTTCGGATCTCATCTGATGTAAACAAGGAGATAATGAAAAAATTATTGATTTCATAGCATGCTACCAAGCACTCCTCTCACAAATCTCATATCAGCTGCCTGATTATGACGTGTAAAAGTTATTCATAGGGAGCTTACAAAGGCCTTGGAAAGAGAAGTTGTCCCTTATGAAATACCCTTCTTTGGTGCACTTGTGTGCAACTTTATGAGAATACTAGCAAACGGTCGTTCAGTTCAGGGATTCTTCCTTTCACTCCCATTTTGAGGGGAATCCATCGTATCGATCTCTGGGAAGGAAAGACATTTACAAATGTAGTTACCTCTGCTAAAAACAACGACCTCAAGAATAACCAAAAGTTTACAAAGTTATCATAATCTTATTCTTCTATCTTCCAGAAGCTATTGAAGGGTAAGATTATGAATTTTCTGACTCTAAAGCCTATTAAGGAACCTTACCCTAGTTGGTATGATGGAAGCACTTATTTTCATTACCATCGAGTTAATGGAAACACTAACTCATTTGACTACAAAATCTGATGAAATTTCTAACGAAATATGTATAATTTGATGTATCGTCGAGTGCTTGTAAAATTCAATGTGTAATTTTCAATTTTTTAAAAGTTTATCCCCGACGTTTTTGAAATTTCGACGAACTTGGGTTTCGTCAAAATTTTGACTAGCAGTTTCATCAAAATTTTGACAAACATGAAAAATAAGAAAAAAATGAAATTGTGGTTGACATAAAGAAAAGTGAGTTCATTGATTTATTGCAACAGTGTTTTTCTCTACTTGAGATAGTTTGTGGAGAACTAAGGATGATTTTCTTGGGAAAAATCAGAAAAAATTCAAGAAGATATTGCCAGGTTGAGGGTAGTCATTGTGTTTTTGGAGAATTTAGTTGCAGCTAGATTTGTAGTTTTAGGTTTTGAAAATCATATCTTAAAGCAACATATCACTAGATTTCATGAGGTTTCCAGGTTTTGAGAATTTCATGTCTAGATTTTGTTGTGTGGAATTGAATTACAAGATCAACAAACTCAAGGAAAAATTTTGTGACTATAATTATGTGATCCATAACTCTATTGGTCATGTGGCACGCTTGTGCTTATGTAACAAATATAGGATGCATCTGTAATCGCTTAATGTTGCTATGTTGTGATAGAAATGGAGGAACCTATATAATGTAGTGATTCAGGTTGTATATCAGGTGTCAATCACCATTGGGTGCATTGCTGAGGTTGTCTCAGTTTAACATATTACAAATGTAATTATAGCATGATTGAAGAGTGATTACCTCTTGTTGCAATAAAGAGCTTATAACTCTGGTTGATATGCAGAGTGTTTATGTTATATCAATTGTGTAGTGCATTCAAGCACAACCCATGTTTAATGGGCTATTCTAGAGAGTGATCAAGATTTTCTAAACCTTATGAATGTTACTTAAAAGTGTATAGCTTAAACTACAAACCAAGTTTGTTACATACTTGAATGCAATCTTGGGTTACTACAAACTATAATAATGTGATCTGCTAATAACCATTATGGAAAGTATTAAAGCAAGACCCATGCTATATAGGATAAATTTCCCTGATCAAGTTTTCATACCTTAATGATCAAACACAAGATTCCCACACACTATAGGATACAATCCAATATCATACCACAACTTTGTCATGATAACCAATTTTTCTCACCCAAGATTTAAGGTTGTTTTTTAACACCAATAGCTTACTGGTAAGAGTACGGGATTAGGTACAAACCCCAGGCCTTCCTGTAGAGAAACATAAATAATAACTCTAGCAGATTAGTGAGGTTGCAATACCAGAAAGATTGAGAAATTGTAGCTAATAATAAAATCTTGTAATCTAAAGATTGTAGCCAATAACAAGCACACTATGTAGCTTAGTGACATTTGTAAATGCAACCTATGGTAAGAAGAATGACAGTCACTTGAGATGTGACAGTCAAAAAGAGGTTCAGCAGTGACAAGATAATAAAGCTCAAACCTTGAATAGTAAAGTGGGAGATTTTACAGTGAGTTTCCACTCTTGCTAACCTTAAGGGCTTCTTTCAAATGTCTTTTGGTAGGTAAAGATTGCTGCACATGCAATCGTGAAATGATCAGCCCAAATGAAGCAACAAAGTAATCATAGGTTCAATGTTTTCCTTCTTAGCCATTAATGTGACAATGGAGGTAGTGGATTGTATGTTTGAGCAGTGTTTTGAGACTCATCAAAGATGGGAGAATAATGAATAATACCTTGTGGACTGTGAAGTAGTGTCAATAAGGTTGAAGGATCTTAAGATCTATAATACCATGAAACAATGAGTCCCCTGTAGTAAGTAGGCAGTCTATAGGGCATAGTTTGATTTTATAGAAGGATGCTCATGAAAGGAATCTTCAAGTGATAGTGAGTGAGCTGTTTGAGATTGCAGATGAGGGTGCAATACCCAGTCTTAAAGGAAGTTAGCAAAGCAGTAAATGTGCAAGAAAATTGAATCGTACACAACAAACAATTCACAATGTTATCTTCCATAATGCCTTGAGTTTGAAGACAAAAATTTCATTGTATCTTCATGATGAAAGTGGTGACCTTAATGGTCAATCACTGGCAACCATGATTTTAAAACATGCTATTGTTCTTATGGAGGCAACATTTTAAGCAAGGCAGTGAGTGGTGGTTTGGAACAATGGCAGGTATGAAGGACTTGCTTTATATGCATACTATGCAGTCTAGCTTAAGACAACATTCTTAGAAGAAATTGAAGGTGGATTATGGAACTCAAGGGTTACCATGAAAAGGATTAAAGCAAAGACTGAGATCTATTTAAAAGCCACGGTCATGAATATATTAAAGATGTCACATGCAAAAACCTAGTAGCTGGAGTAATGAATACAGTGCCAAAGAGGATAGTGTGCAGGGAAGATTTAGAGATCACCACATTATCCAATTATAGGAAATACACTACTATTAATTTTGCAATTAAAAGAAATCATTCTAAACTCTATATAGGATACATTGATACTTCAAAATCCTCTAAAGGAATTTGAGATTATGCAAATATATGTCAAGTAAATACCTAGATTACAAATAGTAGTGGGAACAATATAAGATTTGTTGAGTCGAGCAAGAATGAGATAAGCAGCAATGAATCCTATGCCTCCTTTCACGCACATCTCTTCACCGTTCTCTGTCATTCTTTACTAAAACACTTCTCTATTTTGGCCGTCTATGCTTGAAAAATAATGTTTTGACGGTTTTAGAGCATTTTTATTAAACTGAAAACTCCATTCTGGTGGGCTACGCCTAAAAATAAGATTTTGACAAAAAATTTAGGGTATGTTTATTAATTTTTTAGAGTATTTTGGTGGGCTATATTCTTGATTCCTTAAATTATTTATTCAAATGGATTGTGACTAAATAAATGACTAACTATTTAGTCATTTTTATTTGTGTGACTAAATAATTTTTAATCAATGACCAAACTAGTAATTTATTTACTCATTTATAGCCGAGTTGCAAAAAATGAGTAGAATTTAGTCATTTTTAG